>NDGM011177378.1:0-32654 GCA_002564305.1 Octomys mimax | reverse complement strand
CAGCTCAGACTCATAGTGATCTCCTTGATTTTTGCCTCCCTAGTGCTGGGATTACAGGTATGCGCCACCATGCCCAGACTCCATTGCCAGCTCAGCACACCCAGGGACAGGGCTGGCATTGCATGCAGTGCCAGGGATCGAACCCTGTTCCCTGTGCTTACTTAAGTAAGCACTTAGTCCACTGAGTTATATAGCCAGCCCTCCCAGTAGCTTTGTAGTATAATTTCAAGTCAGGGATTGTGATGCCTCCTGCCTTGCTTTTGTCATCCATGACTGCCTTTGCTATTCTAGGTCTCCTATGGTTTCAGATGAATTTTGGGAATGTTTTCTCTATTTTTTTGAGGTATGCTAATGGCATTTTCATCAGGATTGCATTAAATCTGCATAATAGTTTTGGGAGTATGGCCATTTTCAATATAGAGATCCTTTACTTCCTTTGTTAGATTGATTCCTAAATACTTCATTTTCTTTGGATGCCATTGTGAAGGTATGATTTCCCTAATTCTCTCTCACTGAGTTTGTTGTTTGTATACAGAAATGCTATTGATCTTTGAGTGTTGACTTTGTATCCAGCTGTGCTACTGAATTTGTTTATTAAATGCACAACTCTTTTGGTGGAGTTTTTGGGTTCTTATATGTAAAGTATCATGTCATCTGCAAAGAATGATAATTTCACTTCTTTCTTTCCTATCCTTATTCCTTTTATTTTTCTCTCTTGTCTAGTTACTCTGGCTAGTTTTTCCACAACTATATTGAATAGGAGTGGTGTTCGTGGACATCCTTGTCTTGTGTGTGTGTGTGTGTGTTTTCCTGATTTTACTTTCCTGAATTTACTTCCTGATTTTAGAGGGAAAACTTTCAGCTTTTGTCCATTTAGAATGATGTTGGCTATTGGTTTGTCATAGATGGCTTTCATCAGGTTGAGGTAAGATCATTTTTTTTAGTTTCTGTAGGGTTTTTTTTTTTTATCATGAATGAGTGTTGGACTTTATCTTTTTGTCCCATCAGTTGAGATGATCACGTGATTTTTTTTGTCTTTGGCTCTGTTGATATGGTTTGTTACATTTATTGATTTGCATATGTTGAATCATCCCTGAATTCCTGAGCTAAATCCCACTTGGTCATGGTGTATAATTTTCTTGATGATTTGCTGAATTCTATTTAGTAGTACCTTATTGAGAATTTTGTTCATTTTGTTGCATATATGTTCATTAGGGAGATTGGCCTATGCTCCCTTTTTGGTTGGGTCTTTCTCTGGTCCATTTGTATCAGGGTAATACTTCCTTCTAAGAATGAATTAGGGAGTGTTGCTTCCTTTCAATTTCATTAGGAGCTTGAGGAGTATTGGTATTAAATCTCTCTATTTCTTGTAGAATTCAGCAGTGAATCTATCAGGACCTACGCTTTCCTTTGTTGGTAAACTTTAATTACATTTTTAATTTCATAGACTGAAACTAGGTTATTCAGAATTTTTATATCTTCTTGATTCAGCTTTGGTAATTCATATATATCTAGGAATCTGTCCATTTCCTCTGCATTTTCCATTCTTTGAGATTAACAATTTTCAAAGTAGGTATTGATCTTCTGAATTTTCACAGGATCTGTAGTGGTTTCACCCTTTCCATTCCTGATTGTATGAATTTTTCCTTTTCTTGAAAGATTTGCTACAAGTTTATCACTTTTATTCTTTCAAAGAACCAGCTCTTCTATGCATTAATTTTTATATTGTTTTATATTGCAGTGTCAATTGCATTAATTTCTGTTCTGATATTTATAATTTCCTCCCTTCTATGAGCTTTGGGCTGGACTTGCTATTCTTGTTCTAGAAGCTTGAGGTGCAACATGAGGGCATTTATTTGTGTTCCTTCTGTTTTACTGATGTGAGAATTTACTGCTATAAATTTGGGCAGTTTTGTGGTTTCTTTTGCCATTAATTTCCAATTTCATTGCACAATGGTCAGATAATATATATAGAATAATTTCAATTCTTTTGCATTTACTTAAGCATTTTCTGAGGGCTAGTATATGGTCTATTTTAGAGAACATCCCATGTCCAGCTGAAAAGAATGTGTATTCTGATGTTGGGTGGAAACTCTGTGCATCTACTTACAGAGTCCATTTGTTCACAGGTTTTGTTCAGTTCTGGTATTTCTTTGCTGTTGTTTTGTTTGGTTGATCTATCGGTTTGTGACAGCGGGGTATTAAGGTCCCCCATTATAATTTTGTTATTGCTCATGTGATTTTACACATCTCTTAGTATTTGTCTTATATATTTGGGTGCTCCCATATTTGGTGCATACATATTGATGATTGTTAATGCCTCCTTTCAAAGTTTTCACCTATCGAGCATGTGGTGACATTTTTTATCTGTTTTGATCATTCTTGGTTTGAAGTTCACATTGTCTGCAAACAGAATAGCTACCCCTGGTTTTCTCTGGGTTCCTATTTCATGGAGTATTGTTTTCCATCGTGTGTGTGTGTGTGTGTGTGTGTGTGTGTGTGTGATGTAGCTGTCACTACATGGTTTCTTCTGCCTCTTATCATTTTCTAGTTTACAAGCTTTTATTTTGTTTTCTGTTTTGATGCTTGTAAGTTTTTGTAGTAGGTAACTCTCGCTAGTATCAAGGCCTCTCTAGGCAAGGTTTGTTCTCCAGGGATGTCTTCTGTGTGTGAGAGGTTCTTGGTTTGTGTCTGTCCTAAGACCCTACCTTTCCAATTAATTTAGAGTGAGATCTTGGTATCTATTTGACTCAGTCCCCAATCCTTTGGTCTTCCCTAGTATGGTTACAAAAGTGAGGACAACTTACTGAAACAGATATGACATCCTAGCTAAAAAGTAGTATAATTAGCACTAACAATATTCACAAGCACAGTTTAGAAACTGAGAAACATGGTAACTATTAATTTTGTACCTTGAACCATGGAAGCAAAATCTATAATTATGTAGCAGAACCAGTTGTAAATTACAAGCTTGTATGCAAATTGTTTCCCTTTGATAGAGTGGTTTTATCTTGTGGTGGGGAAATTTAAGGATAGTGGATAGAATAGAGGTAACTACACATAAATAAAGTAGAAGCCAGGCTGAAGGATCAAGTATTATCGTGCAAGCTTTGGGAAACTAGAGAAGAGGACAGAAGAGAAATGGAGAATTAATCAAGGGATTATTGAAGTTGACCAGAAAAATCAGAGACTACTCATATGAAAACATGGCTAAGTTTAGAGAAGTAAATTAAGGAAAGGAAGAAATAAAATGAACAGATTAGAATAAAAAGACAGGTAAAAGAAAAAAAAGAAAAATAGGTAAAAGAAATAAATCAGCAAAAAAAGAAAAATACAATAAAATTTTTAAAAAACAACAAAATTCCTGTGGTCTCCACTGAGAATCCAAAATACTAGATAACACTGCCAAGCCTGCAGTAGAGTTTGTGCTGCATTTGAGGCTGATCTTGGCCTCCAGATGTGGGGCCTGGGGTTAGAGTCTTCAGCCAGGACTTTCTGTATGTCCCTTAGTGGCCTCCCACTCCTCACCCTGTTTCTCTTGGCTGCATCTTTCTCCCAGTTGCTGTGCTGTTTTCAGACAGAAACAAAGCTGTTCCCAGTCCTGTGCACCTTTGACTCCTCCTGATCCTTGCTCAGCCCTCTGTGCTCCCATTCCCCTGGCAAGTGTCTGTCTTCTCAGCTCATTGTTGCAGGGTGCGGTGGGACCTGTCATGTGCTCTGGTCCTCTGCTCTTGGCCACTCCAAGGCTGTTCAGTCCCAGCTTTTACTGCTCTCCAGAGGAGGGGTGCTAACTTCCCATTCCTTGCCTTACTAGTTCCTTGCCACCCACAGCTACCCGCTTCTGCTGTGGTCTCTAATTTCCTTGGGGTGAGATGGGGTGCAGGGTGCTGTGTGTATCTTTCTGCTCCTTCCCTGGCAGGGTGAGGACAGCCCTGGGCTGCATGGTCCCAGAGGTGCAAGACTGTTTAATTCCTCATGTCTCTCTAACACAGGTCGCTGGGGGTGGGGGTGGCAGGTGTTAGCTGTACCATTTGCTGCTCACCCCTATAGACTTTAATCTTGTTCCAATTAGCTCTGTGGTTCACAGCAGGAAAGGGAAGAAGAGAAAAGAGAAAAGGAAAAGAAATAAAAGATAAAATAGGAAAGGAAAAGGCTGATCATCAGAGAGGGAGCAGTTTGTGTTGGCAGAAGTTACTGCTGGACTGTAGCATCTTCGGTTGGGAGGAAGGCCAAAGAGGTGAGGGCCTTATACTGTGAGTCTATCCTGTATGCCCTGATTTAGTTGCATTACTTTAGTAGCTCCTCCTCCTCCTCCTCCTCCTCCTCCTCCTCCTCCTCTTCTCCTTCTCCTTCTCTTCCTCCTCCTCCTTCTCCTCCTCCTCTTCTCCTTCTTCTCATTCTCCTTATCCTTCTCCTCCTTCTCCTTCTCTTTCTCCTCCTCCTCTTCCTCCTCCTCCTTGTCCTCCTTCTCTTTCTCCACCTCCCCCTTCACCTCCTCCTTCTCCTCCTCCTCCACCTCCTCCTCCACCTCCTTCTTCTCCTCGTATGGCAGGCAGTCTTCCCAATTCAGTGACCCACTCACAGCTGGGTGGGCTGGCTGGTCGTTTTATTAAGTTCTTCGTGTTTTGCTTGTCAGGACCTGTATCGCTCCTCTTTCTTCCAGTTACCTGTATTTTAGTCAATTTCTGTAAGTAGCTCTAAACAGAGCTTTTCCTCTATTCATCCATGGTTTCTCCTCTAGGATTTACAGACTTTAAAGGCCTCACTCTCACTCATTGCCATAATTTAGAATCTTTTACTAAAGTCCCTTTGACTCTACTCCTCAACTTTTCCAACCTTTCCTTCAGCCTTCATGACTCACCACAAGTCTTGGGTGAGAAGGGCTGAGGTGTCCTTTGTGTAAATCCCCCCAGCCTTGCTCCCTTCTTTCCCCTTGTGCCGCTACAACTAACCCTTTGTGTCTTCTGTTCCCTCTTGCCATCTGTTCTACCCACTTGCTGTGAGTGGCCTGGAACTGGAAGCCTTGGGGAAAGGTGCAGAAGAGCCTAGTGCTCTCAAGTGTAGGTCATTTTCTTCAGACCTTGTGTGTTGACTCCCCTTTTCCATGTCCACTTGGAACATGTTTTCCTTAGTGAAACTAGGGGAGAAAGGAAAGGAGCTAACTGGCCTAGAAAAGTCTTTTCAATTCTGAGTTATATTAAAAGCTGTTACAAAGTATTCAGCACTGTGTGCTGGTGTTAGTGACAGTTGAGTCCCTGAAATACTGGTAGTGGAGAAAGCAGGGAAGAAAAACTGGGGCAGCCAAGGGCTGGCTGAATAGCTCAGCAGATTAAAGTGCTTACAAGCAGGCACAGGGGTCTGGGGTTCCATCCCCGGGCCTGCTGTGCCAGCCCCGCCCACGGGGCAAGCTGAGACAGCAATTGAGACTGGGTGTGGTGATGCATGCCTGCAATCCCAGCTCTTGGGAGGCTGTAAACAGGCAGATCACTGTGAGTCCTGTCTAATAGCGAGACCCTGAACACCCTGTAGACCCTTACCTAAAATACAGAAGAAAAAACAAAACAAAACATGGGCATCCCAACTTGCAGTTCTGTTTCTGGAGCAGTGCCAGAAATTGGTTAAGTTACAATGCTTAGTCATATAGAACCTGCCAACCTATGTGAAAATGTTTTCAACAAACAGCCAATACTTAAATAATTTTTTAAAGAAATCTGCAAATAAACAAGGGTTTTGCTGTTGTATTGTTTGTTTGTCAGCATCTTGTACCTACCAGGCTAGTGTGTTACTGAACATATCCCCGGTTTCTAAATTGAACATTTTAATGAAAATTAAGGAAGAAATACTATAGGTTAGAGCTAGAGCTCTGTAGCACATGCCTAAACTTTAAATCCTAGCTCATGTATTCTAACTGAATATGAGAACCTGGGAAAGTTATTCAAGCTCGATAAATTTTATTTTTTTTGCATTCATAAAACAATAATATAAATACCAATTATTACCTCATAGAATTACTATGAGGATTTAATTATATAGTGGATATAAGTGTGGGTAGTAGAAACATTTAAGCGATAAATCTTGGCTATGCTAAAATATCTAATCAGAAATATCTAATCACATAATCAATAAAGCTTGGGCAGGTAGTGTCCTAAATTCAAACTTCATTTCAGAGCATAATGTTTGATCCTGTGTTTTATGTCTTTTAAAAAGCATTATACTTCACTAATGCTGTTTCCAGAAGGTGTTTTGTGAGAAGGCAATGGCTGGGAATCAGACGCGTTCTCATGCTGCCTTCCCCTCCTCCCTGAAGCAATGGGAGTGCCCAGGTCTGAGGTGACTGTCACACCACAGCCCAAGTGCTGACACCATTTCTGAAGCAGCGTCAGCTAATCAGATTACTTGCTTGTCACTTCTTTTGGTTATTTATCCTAAAAATAAGAACACTGGTCAGCCAGAAGTGGCCATTTTGTTAAAAACCATAGAACTAGACAGATTTGTGACCCTTAGTAGGACAGTAATCCATCTGTCATTGAAATAGATCAATTTGAAAATTAAACTGATTAATCTGAAAAAAAAAATGTTGATTTTTCCCACAGTAAGCATTTCCTCAAATAGATTTTCCTAAAAAGATTTGGAAGGATATGATTACCTGTTCTTCATTCCTCTGCTGAATCCAGAAACAAGGCCCATGTCTGTTAAAGAGAAAAATGGGGTGCAGTTTATGTTTTGGGACTCTGTAGAGTCTGTCTGGTCCTGCAAGTTTCATGTATTTGACCAGGCTTTATGCTAAAGCTTTGTGATGACTGGCACAGCGTTTCTAACACTCATCGGTTGGTAAGCGTGTGACTATGTTTGAATTATCTTCTGCATTTAGTTTTTTGCTTTACTGTCATTTTAGTTGTCTGATCACACACACAAGAATCCCCTGGTGATTCTCTTAACAGTGTGTGATTGGACTAATAACTTCACATGTTGAAGAGTTTTGTGCTGCAGCTGAGAAGCATGTAAATACAAGCTGCTTATTTGCACGAAGCTTCCAGATTTGCAGTATGATTGCTATGGAAACCACATAATGAAAACCTTATAACCATCTGTGTGGCTTGATGGATTTTACTGCATAGCTGAGCTGTTTTTGTTTACTGTTATTAAAATGTTGAATGGAATATATTAACCCACAAACACTATTTGAGGTATTAATTAGTATTATATAATGACATCGTGCCTGAACACCAAAATAAAATGTTTAATAATAAACCTAAATAAGACAGTGTGTGTGTGTATTATTGTGAAGGTAATTGTGGCCTAGAATTTTTCTCACCTCTTTTTCCTTTTTTTTTTTTTTTTTTATTTTGTGGTATAGAGAGATTTGTTGTTAAAGGGGTATGTTAGGATTTATCTTTACAGTTTTTAAACCCATTTGTTCATTTAGTATTTAGGGAACATCTTTATACCAGGTTCTAGTCAAGGTTTAGTCTTGAGTATTTTCTCTCCTATAATTCAAAAGAAAAAAACTGATTTTATTATCTTTCATGTGTAAACTGTTTGTATTGATATCCCAAGATAAAAATGGATAGTTTGAATATGATTAACAGAAATTGATATATGTAAGCCTTTTGCCTAAAAATATCAATACTAGTTTTTAAATTAAAAAAGTTTTAAATATTCGTTTCATGTTCTAAAATACTGCTTATTAATAGATCGTCTACATGGACTTAAATTTGGATATATCACAGTAAATATTGATAGGTAAATGTTTTAAATGTTATTATTCTGATAATTTAAGAAGGTATTTCTAAAGGAAAGAATTCTTTGGCGTAACTAAAATGCCTAGTATGCATTATAGGTGCTTAAATTTTACTAAACAGAAATGAATTTATAGGCATAAATTCTTCTGAATTGTTTGTTAAAGAGTCGAGTTTTTCCATCATCATCATCATCATCATCATCATCATCATCATCATCATCATCGCAGTACCAGGGATGAAACTCAGGACCTTGTGCTTGCCAGGCAAGCACTTATTCCTGCTGAGCTATCTCGCTGGCTCTACAATTAAATTTTATATTACTTAGTGCTGGGGCAAGTCTAAATGCTAGTCTCTTGAAAAAGTGCTTAATCTATTCTTATGGTTACAGCGTTTGACTGAGGACACACATCCTTAACATTTTCTTTTTAATTTACTCTTTACTACTGGATTTGTGACTAGGTTGAAAGGGAGTAGGTGTTAGGGAAAGACAAGATGTGGAAAGTAGGGAAAGCATTTTCTTTTGCCTTTTCAAAAATTGTTTATCTGTAAAATGAGTGACTTGGACTAACTATAATACCTTCCTAATTTTAAAGTTTATATGAAAACACCCAATAAACACCTTATAAACAATCCTTGCAGGTGCAGGGGCTGCCATGCTGGCCCCGCCCATGGGGCACACTGAGACAGCAATTGAGACTGGGCGTGGTGGTGCGCACCTGTATTCCCAGCTCTTGGAAGGCTGTAAACAGGCGGATCACCATGAGTCCAATCTAGTAGTAAGACCCTGAACACCCTGTAGACCCTTCCCTTAAAAAAAATACAAAAAAAGTTAAAGAAAAAAAAATCTATATTAAATTGCCAAGAGTAGGTTCAACAGTATATATAAAGCCCCATATATTTCCAGCTGTTCTTAACACTAGAGCTTTTATTGTTTTGCTTGAAATGAATTGCAAAAATTCAAAACAGCTGTATTTGTCTTATAGTAACTCTCAAGGTTGATTTAAATGACAATTTTGCTTAATCATCATTTAGAATTTCCAAGGAACTCTGAAATCTATATCTACAGTATATCCTTCTGTACCATACTTTACAGTTGCCCTTGGTCATTTCCTCTGAGGGATCCACCAGCACACTGAATCTGTCCTGTGGAAACCCACCTCCGTGTGGTTCCACAACCACTACACATAGAATGTAGAGATTACCTTTGCTATATCATTTTAAAACTTTTGCTTTTAAGTAACGATACCCCCGTTTTTTCAGTAAACTAAACTTAAACCTCTGATTGCCCGCTTTCTCCCTCCTCTATGTCCACTCAGGCAGCCAGGCACAGAGCTTATCAGCACTGTAGTTCTTCACCTTCTGCAGCCATCTCCTTCCTGTTTCCACTGTCCCTTCAGTCCAGGACTTCCTTCCCCTCCATCTAGACTTTCCTGCCCCTCCTCCAGACTGCCTGAGACAATGGGATCAAATGATTATTCCTGGAGCAGAGTTTCAGTGCCGCCCTTTCACGGCTCCAAGGCCTTGTATAGCTCCTAAATGCCCACCAGATCAACCCGGAATCCTTACAGGGTGTTCGTGTATCCTTAATAATTCATCCAAACCACTAGCATCCTCTTCCATCCTGTTCTTCCCCTGTAATTCACTCATGGCAGATGTGCCTTGGTGTTTTTAAGTTGATGGCTTTCTCTCTGTCTAGAAATAACCTTCTTCCTATCTCTTCTTGTTTAAATTCCCTGCACCCCACAGGCCTTCTTGCCCCACCCCACCCCCAGTTAGGAGATTACCCCTTCTTCCCACTGCCAGGTTTAGGCCCCATTAGCCCATTTTCCTTTAATCTTGTCTTTTGTCTCCCCCAGCTGTCAGCCTCCTGAGGGCAGAAACTCCCTATTGCCTTGGCCTCCTGGGCAGGTCCCTCTTACAGGCAATTAATACTCAGTGAAAATCAGCTGATTGGTTTAAGAGTTAAGTAACTACATTTGTGTTCTCTTGCATGTTTTTCTTTGAAATTTGAGTTTTTCTTGAAATTATGATTCTTTTTGAATTTAGTTTCTCTTTGGCATGCCCTTTATTCATATATACACTAGTTCTAAGATATATCCTTAGGTAAGGAAGTTAATAAAAATATGCTTTTTAATTGAAATAAGTTTTTGTGGTACTGGGATTGATATAAAAGAATTAAATAGTTTGATTCTATTTTATTTACTTATTTATTTTTATTATTTATTTATGTGTGTGTGTGTGTGTGTGTGTGGTACTGGGGATTGAACTCAGGACCCTGCACTTGCCAGGCAAGCACTTATTCTACTGAGTTATCTCCCCAGCCCCTGATTCTATTTTAAATCCTTCTTATTTAACTTTGCTGTATTAACTTGGGGAGGGAATGAGATGGCAGGGTGGAAAGAGTACAGGCAAACACTGACTATAGTTAGGATAAAGGACAGGAACTTTATAATCACAAGCTGAAGTTTGTGTAACGTACTTTGGAAGTTACTTCATCTTTTGAGTTTCATGTACTTGTCCAAAGAATAAGGATTTTTAAATAATCTACAAAGTCTTTTCTCGTATAGTATATAATACTTGGTAGGTCCTTAATGTAATTTGGGAAGGAATCACCTTAAGGGGTGAGGATCCGTCTAGTATCTTCCTGTGAAAATTAAGTGGCAAAAAAACATGAAAGTGATACTCAATAAAAGACTTACAGGCTATAGTATGCATTTCCTCCTTGCTGTGATTTAGGAACCATGATTTTGTCGGTAATGTTCCTGCCACATAGTACAATGTAGTATTAGCTGTTATTTTGCTAGATTTGAATAATTACTCAATTTAATGTTGTTCCAGATAAGTTTCTGTAAGTTTTTAAAACAAATGTGTATTGCATTAGCACATATCTTACATTTTATCAACCGACTAGGTAAACCTTGGTAAGCCTTACTGTTTGGAAATAGCTAGTGGTTTATTTGTTCAGTGACAAAGGAATATGAATCTTGGGTAGCTTTATTCATTTAACAATAATATTTATGTTTCATAAGCTTATAGTTCTTAAGATGAGGTGATGACTGGGTTTTGTCCCTGAGGAACCTCTAGCATGACACTGACTCTGTTTGCTTACAGAAGAAGAAGAAGAAGAAGGCAACGTTTCTGTGAAAATGGAAGAACAAAGGAGAGCAAGCCTGGACAGTGTGCGCCACCCCTCAGGTAACGGCTTGGCTTCCTGGCAAGGCTTCCTGTGGTTCTGCTTCAGTCCCATTCGGACTGTTCTGGAGGTGTCTGTGCAGCTCTCAGAAGTTGGCTTGTTTGGTCTCCATGTCTTATGGCTGCTGAGCTGCTTAGTCCCATTTAGGATGCATGCAAACCACTTGAGAAGGATTTATAAAGTAAGCCAATTTATACAAGGTATTCCTTCCTGAATTACTTTGTAATGACTCAATTAGCTTTCATTTCTGCACAAAGGAGATTTAGTTGCATAAATTAGCTTATCATCATTGAGGAAGTGTCACTGCTAAAGGACAGTTTATAGATACAACATGCAGTTGCTGTCAAACCTATAAGAATGTAATATAGACATCTGTGTATACTTTGTGCTTGAGCAGAACAGACTTCTGCCATTCAGAGACTAACAGGGGACAACAAGTTGCCCAGGGGACAGGCAATGTAGACATCTCTGAAAAGGTCAACTTGACACAGGCTCTGACAATCGACCCACAGCTCTGTCTTCTTTGATAAAAATCAGATAAACTTAAGACCGCTAATTGATCTGCAGCCTGTTTAAATGTTGGCCATGCATATCTTCATTGCATATGATTAACAGAGAAAGCAAATGAATTGGGTAAGAAATGCCAGAGTCCAGTGACAGGAGCTTAAAACTGGAAAAGGACACTGGTGGCCTAAAAGACTAGGAAGGATGTTCTTCCCTTTCATCCATTTCCACTTGGCACATGGCCCCAAGTACTAATTGTGACTGAGACTGGAAAAATAACTGCACACACTGTGTGCAAAATCACATGCTACAGACTAGTTTTCTTGTTTGTTGTTATTTCCAAATTGCAAGAGATAACCATATCTGTAAGAGCATGAGGTTAGTTTTGATAAACCAGCAATTATGCTACACTGGAGGAAGAGGAGGCCTGCCTTCTTATCAGGACTTTACACCTCTCCATAGCCACATGTTAGCTGGGGCAAGGTCTGCCCTATCATCCCCAGGTCCTACAAAGAGCTGGGGCTGGGGTCACCTTCCCCTCTCTGATATGTCCATACATCACTCTTTCAAGCTGTCAGAAGCAGGGTGGACAAGAAGCGTGTGTTCAGGAAGTAGCGTTCCAGAGGCCTTCCTCCAGCGACATGTGGAGAGGAAACAGAGGCCTGATTCAGGACCTGGACAGGAAAGCAGGCACAGGTTGCTGTGAAAGGTTTTGGTTTTGCTGTTTTCAGAAAGGAAGCAAGGACTAAGTCATTACATGTCAGCACTCCTGTCCCGTGAAATACAGAGGCTCAGTGAAACTTTGAAGAGTGTTCGATACTAATTTAAGTATGCATCATATGTTTTGGGTTATATATCATGAACCTGCTGCTAAAAACATGTACTTTTCTTTTTAAAAGATTTTTGCACAGATATAAGACGTTGATATACAGATAGAGATCCTTTCCACAGATACATATATTTTGTCTTAAAGCAATTGTATTTTTCAAAAATGCATTTAAAAAAAAAAAGAAAAAAAAAACTCTTTAAAAGCAACTGTCTCCCAAATTTTTGCCTTTGAGGCTAGGAAAGAAATCAGTTTTTCCTCAAAGGAATGCAATAAGTAGATCTAGCTTTTCATGCCGTTGCTATAAAGCACTGCAATAATTCTTATCTTTAGTGACATGAAATCTTTTCAAGCAACAGTTTTAATGTTTTTGCATAGCAGTGACCTTTGCTTGTCCCTAGGCTGTCAAAGGCGAGAAGCTTGTTTGCTGTGTGGGGCAATGAGTTGACAAGCATATTACTATCTCACTGAGAATCACATGACATGAACTTCTAACCTTACTCAAGAATGTTACATATTTTTCACATTGACTGATTTTACTAAAAAAAATCATAGATTATTCTAATGTAAAATATGTAAGCTAAAGCAAAATCTATCTTGTGTTTTTTACGTTACTGCATGTTCAAGCTTATGCATCTAGAACATATTGACTGACATACATGTGCATGCACACACATACACACACATGGTCTCACTTGATTTTTCTCTTCAGTTTTCTATTTGATTTTCTTAACAATGTAAAATATTCTTATCTTTCTAAAAATAGTTTTAAAGCCTACAACATCCAGAGAGAGATTCTCCATTTATTATCATGTTTTGTTGTCATTTAAAAAATACCTTGCCTTTTCTGCAAAAGTATTTCCAGTGTTTACATGTTTAGTTTCTACTTCTGTAATAATTCTGTTACATTTGCCCAGTTAGCTTTTTGTATGGTTTTAAAGGCAGGAGCAAGTATATTATTTAAGTCCTCTATGAGCTGGCTAATTTATAGTTTCTTTTGTACCTTCTTGTTTTAATCATTCGCGCCTCTCAAGGCAAGAAACATAAAGTGATTTTCTTTCGGTAATTTTGAAAATACAGGTCACAATGTAGATCAAATGGAAAAGTTAATACATGTAGTTCAGACAACTAAACAGAAATAACTTGTACTTTAGAATGCATGTTTATCACATTATGCTTCATCCTGTAACAAATACATATATCACATGGATTATTTTTCAGTATGTAGGTGAACAGTGTTAACCTCATGAACCTATACTTTTGAGGCTATATCCATTTAATTCTTGCATATATAATTAAACACATGTAAAGTTTTGAAAGAGTAATTAAAGGAACTTAATGCCTCCTATGAACATGATCATTCCTGTATCCACATTTCATAACAAGAATTTAAGTGTTGTATTCCTGAGGAGGCCAGGACTAATAACACACAGTACCAGGATCCCTCCCTAGTTGATGTTTGTAGTTTTTAGTAGTATCCCATGCTGAAGAAGATAGAATAGTGAATTGTGTGTGCATATAGCTGTGTGACACAAACAAAGTATTCTTTAACAGAGCTCACATATGGGACACAGAAGTGAGGCTGGTCTTTGGGTAGCAGCAGCAACAAGATTATAGGAAGCATAGCTGAAAATGCATCTTTTCCCCAGGATTGCCCAATTGCTGGCTCTGTTGCCTCTTTACAGCAGTGAGGTTTAATGAAATGCTCATGATGCACATCTAGGGAGAGATGCATCTTGTACACGGTGGGGGTCTCCCTTCCCCTCGCCCGCTCCTGGAACTTCCATTAGTGTTAATGGGTGTTTCACCAAGTGCATCGAGGGGAAGAGAGACCCCAAAGTGATAAGAATTATGGGTTAGAAATCACCACATACTTTTTTCTTTCTTCCCTTCCCCCTCTTAAAGATCTTTTAAATTAAAAATGATCATGAGAGAATCAGAAAAGGGGAGAGCTACCTGGACAGCTGGGGAGCCCCCTGGAATACTATTGCCGAGCCCAAAGCCTCTACTCTCCTTTTTAGCCCAAGTTTTGTTTTCCCTATCTTTTGGGGCCAAACCTAAGGCTGAGAAGTATGGGGAGCAAACAGAAGCCTTGACTAGGGAAACCAGCTGTTTAGATCCGTTTACTGCCTGGCTGGTTAGTGTGGGGGAGGGCCTTGCGTGTGGCTGATGTCATCCTCTCTGTGCTCTAATTCCTTGACTTTTAAACTGACACTGAAGGACTGTGTGGGGCGCAACATTTGACCTATTTAGCAGTTGATTTAATCTGACTAGAATGTTTCAACTTCTAAATCTTTATTTGTTTAAATAAGTGGTTTTTAAAAGAAATCAGTCACTTTATTATAAAGTGATTTTTTTTTCTAAAAAAAAAAAAAAAAAGGCTGACAACCCTTGGAGGATCTGGCCAACCAGAGTGCCCTCTAGTGTCCATTTATAGAATTTATTTAATGTATACTGGGGTGAGGGGGGGTAATGAGAGGTGGCCTCAAGTATTGTCAGTTCTTGGTTGGGTTCCCAAGAGGGTGCCTACCTCCCTGCTGGCATCAGTAGTGAGCACTCTCGTGCTAGTGTGGAGAAGTAGGGAGGTATATGTCTCTCTGTCCACCTCCCTCCTTTCTCCTCGTCCCTCTGTCCCCCTCCTGAATTCTTAGGAAATGAGAAAAAAATTAATAGCTGGATTTTGCTAGGTTGTGTATTTTCTTGTCCTTGTTTTTTTTTTTTACAAGTATAATTGAAAAGTAGCATCTTATAAACATCTGGATTCCATGTTATTCAGGTTCTTTTTTGGGTTTAATAATGTTTTTGAAGATATTGAAGAGAACATTAAAATTTTCTAGTAAAGTTAATGTTTTATATGAGTCAGAAACTCTAATAAGATGAGCACACTACTGGTGCTAGTGAGATCACTTGTATTGGAATTGTCGAGAAGCTTGCTGTTCAGAAGCCACACAACAAAACTGAGATGATAGCCCTGATCCAGCAAGTGTCTCCACCATCTTCCCTTCAGAATTCGAAGATGACAATCTGGGGCTGGGAAGTTGTTGCACAGATGTGCTCTGCCCAGCCAGTGAATACACGGACATCTTATTGATATTACTTGCATTCTTTTTGCGTTAACTCATCAAAACTCAATTATCATGAAATTAAAAACAGGAAATAGTTCTCAGTAACAAAAGCATCCAGTGTGTGTAACTCTGTGCTGCATTTCAGCAGCCCACATTGTATAAGTGACAAAGCATTTATTACCCGTTTATTGTGGTATTACAGAGTAGAGAGCACTAAATAATCAATCAGTTAATGGTCTGTATGGCAGTTGAAGCACATCACATCCATTGTGCTTATGTTGGTAGAAGGATGAGCTGATAATTCCCGTGTATGTCGCATGTTTATTCAGAGCTTAATGTCCTAAACTAGAGCTGACAAAAAATCTGGTGAAAAATGCAGCTTCAGCAGTGGCAATTGCAAAGTTGCTAAAATATTTTAGAGGCTTTGGACATAAACCCCCCCCCAAAAAAAAGAGCTACAGTTAACTTCTGTATTATTTGTACTTTATCCTCATCCTGTACCCACTTTTGGATTGTAGAATTAAAAAATGATTCCTTAGTTTGAGTGTTGTATTTACATGTATGCACCTTTATTGTTGTTTTGAAGGGTTGCAAATTCTGCAAAATGATTATTGCACAATTCTGAAGGGTGCCATTCTCTTCAGAACACGCTGGGACCGGCTAGGTTCCTACAGCAGACAAGTGGGGAGCAACATGTAGGTGGTATTTTGATAAAAACACACTGCAACTAGAGGTTATATGGGAAAGGCAGAAAAAGAAAAAAGACAATAAACATTAGATCTTATTGAAAATTATCTTAAAAGACAGAGCTAGGATTCTCCTCTGGATGTAATAAAACATTCGTGGACTCAGGACGGATTCTTTTGGTGGTCTGGATTGGTCCTTTACTTTACATTGGCTCAAGCCCTAATTCACACTTTCTATTTCTTTTTCCTAGCAGATAAGAGCACAGATTATGCTAATTTTTACCAAGGCTTGTGGGACTGCACGGGAGCTCTTTCTGATGAGTTGTCATTTAAGCGCGGTGATGTGATTTACATTCTCAGCAAGGTAAGAGAGGAGAGATGACAGCGGTGGAAGGGAAACGCACAGTTTGATTTTTATGCATTTGGATTTACAACAATAGGGGAAAATGCCAGTTCAATTCTTCTAGGTCCTTGTTAACAATTGGGAGTTCACAATAATTAATTACTTTGTCAAGTGAAATATAATCAAAACTTAAACACACTCAGATAAGAGGACCCAGCCTAGCGTGTGTGTACTCGTCACTTCAGCCTTGGTCCACATCCCCCTTGCCTCCTCCAGGAACAATGCACTTAGCGAAAGCTGACATTGCAGGGCATTGGGTTGTTTATTACGTTTCTCTTTCCTCTTCCTCTGTATTCTTCTCTGTGCTTATTCTAAGTTTGTATGCCATTCACTACTGGAAACACTGTGTTTATAGAACAAGGTTTTCCTCTTTATGTAAATATATTGAGTGTTCCGACAATTTAAAAGCAATTTAAAAGTGGTGCTTTTCTATTCAGACAGGTTTAAATAAGTGTAACACACTATGTTTCTAAACAGAATGGCAAAGTATATTGTTTTAAGCTCATCTTTATATATATTCATATATATTATATATATGAATCTTTGTCTTTGCTTTTTGAGATACTGGATTGTTCAGAATGTGTAAGTCTAAAAGTTAGGTTATATTTGTACATACCCATTTTTTTTTGGTGGGGGGGGGGCAGAACCGGGGATTGAACTCAGGCCCTTGTGCTTGCCAGGCAAGCGCTTATTTTACTGAGCTATCTCCCCGGCCCCTGTTAATTTTCATACTTTTTCTTCCACTGTTACATGGAAAGTAAAATATCTTCCTTTGTTTACCTTGTGAGTCTATTTTAGAAACAAATAATAAATAAGTGCATAGATTTGAAAAAAAAAAGAAACAAACAATACATGGAAGTAATTTAAATATAAATTAAAAAATGTTAAATACATCATTATCTAAGAGTTTAATATGATTTCTTTTTTTATGTTGATTTCTTGGTTAGAGAAATATTTTGGTGCTTCAAAGAGCTAATTTCATTAGTAATCTCTGTAAGGAATTTGGAAGAAAAGTCACATATTGAATTTTAATGCTAGAATGGCTAGTGTATAAAATCATGAAAGGTGATTATAAATTCGAGTGAGGATCTTAACAAGGGTCATCTGTTTTAGCTCAAAAGAGAGCCAGGGCCTGTACCTGATGTAGGTGTCTTGACTCCCAAGTCTGGTGTGTGCTTTTTTCTCTACTTTCTTTCCCCTCCCCACCCACCCTTCCTCTCTTTCCTCCCTCTCTCCCTCCTTCCTTCTGTTTGATTTGAAATAAGCGTAAAACACCCACAATATGATGGAACCCATTTTAGCCACCAGAAATCCAAAAGGAATGCAATATAAGCACCTAAAGATTGCCGGGGAAGTATGTAATAATAAATAAGTAAAAATAGCTACGGTAATTGCTGGCTAACATGCCTCAAGCTGAGCCTTAGCACTTAATTCTTTCAGTCTTCCACTTGTTAGCACAGTGTTTTTGGTTGTTATTCTCAGAAAGATATTTTCAGTCCTTTGGAGCTATAGATAGCGAGCTTCATATTAAAACTCTTAATTAAGCCTCTTATTGAGCATCTAATTGTCCTGACTTAAGACAACAACTTTCTGAGTTAATTACTGAATATAGAAAGCAAACTGATTAGTTTTAGCTCTTATTAAGTAACTTTTTTGGAATCATTACTAAGTTGACGTGGTTCAGAGTTTCTTTAAGCAACTTGGCTGCAAATATGTATAAAATTAAAAGATGGATTATTTTCCATTTGAAATGTCCAGTTGTAGGGGTGACTGCTACACACTTATCCCACTGTTTTTGCAAATATGAAGCTTGTGAAGCCCGGGTAGACTGAAAGCTTCTTTATGAGTCAGGTTGTCTTTGTCACTGAAAGCCTGGGCAAGCTCCCACCTCCAGCAAAACAAGCACAGTTCCCTGAGCTTGTCTTCTACTTTTGCTTCAGAAAATCATTTTCTGTCCATGTGAAACTGAAAGTATAATCATAGGACTGTATTATAGTTCTGTGATCCTACGGACAGAAGTTCCTGTTCTTCCATGCCTGTTCTGAGGAGCCTATCTCTTCATTTGTGAAGCCTGATCATAGAACTAAAGTTGAGGGTGGTCCTCACAGGAAATCTTTTAAAACTGCCACCCCAATTTTTTTAAGCTACTTGGGAAGAGCTGAACAAAAAATACAGTATTCCCACTATCAGATGTTTTACCAACACCATTATTTCATTGGAGATGGGCGTTTTAGCATGGGCTTATTTTAGGTTTCGCCAAGAAAGAAACAGAATAGACCAGCACACATCACCACTGGCTGCATGACTGAACTCCCAGTGGCCCAGTTCTGGACATGGCAGCATCAGCTCGGTAAGGGTTGCTGAGCATGAGAAGGGCATTAAGCTATGGCTGGTGGTACATAGACCTCTGAGCTATGTATGGGTATATTTGATAGTCTGGTTGGTTTGGAGTTGAGTATATGTTCGTGAAAATCCTTATCTTGCCATCTTGCTTTGGGCAAATTGAGATAGAAATCTCTAGATGGTCTCTAACAAGCTTATATTACCATGCCCTTCTTGTTTGTCAAAACTTCAGCAAGCATATTCCAGAATTTAATACTATAAATTCATTTAGTATATAAATAACTGATTTTGAATGTTTGGTATTATAAGAACTTGCTAAAAGTGGTGGCACAAGCCTGTAGTCCTGGCACTCAGGAGGCTGAGGTACAAGGACCACCGAGAATTTGAGGGTTGCCAGGGCTACATAGTGAACTTAGGGCAGCCTAAATGACATAGTAAAAAACAACACAGAACACAAAGCCTTTAGTAAGAGCAAAACATTGTTTTCAAAGGGCTTATTTTTAGATGAGAATAGAACCAGTGTTATGTATTGATAGCTTTTTAAAGTGCAATTAATTAGAAATTGGCAGTGTTGTTATATGCCCAGGAATTTATTTAATCTTTTTTGGAGTTATATTTGGATTTTGTGGTGTTGGGATGAAATTTTACCATTTTAATTTATTTTTTTACACCATCTAGTGGCTCAGAATGAGTGGTGCAAGCAATTGCAGCTAATGTACACAATCAAAATGGTGTCATTAATTCAACTTTAAATCTAGCCTGGGTTATTACTTTCCTATCTCATGTCAATAAAGTAGTAGCATTAATCTTGAAATATTTTGTTAATCATTTTGTGTTAAATGTAGAAATTATATGCATAAGGAAGAATACATGTTAAGAACCCTAACATTTGTATAGATATAGAAAATGTATACTTGGCAAAGAAATTAATTCCATGACTTTTCTATTAAATAACATCATTGAAAAGATTTTAAAGAAACTGTAACTTGCTCTTAGTAATGAACTGGCTTGAAATACTAAATTATCACTGATTTAATCTATAAGTATGTTGTTCTTAAGATATCCTTTTCCAAAAAGGAACGCAAAATAGTTTAACAAGATACATTCTTTCAATATAAATAAACATTTAGAGAAATCAACAGTTATAAGTTATAATGAAGAGTGTTTTAATTTTGTAATGTAATGGCAAAAAAAAAAACCATTTAAGTAGTTTGGGGGTTAGCCTATCTTCATTAAAAATAACACTATGGAAATGCAGTTTTATTTTCAAATTCCGTCCTCTGTTTTACAAGGAATGCTAGATAGGGTAGCAGCTGTGTTCAGCCTGCGGTTGATTTATTTTAAGCATCTTTTGAGAGTTATACACATCTTAGAATTTGTTTTATTCTATTTTTTTCAATGAAAATCAAGTATTATAATAAAGAACAGGCAGACACTCAACTCTTTCCCCTTCCCTTTTTAATATTTTTCAGTTAGCTCTCATGTGACCTCTGGCTAAGCTAGCCCTCCTTCAAAGTGTCCAGGAATTTTCTTAGGTTTAAGCTTTCAGTCTCACTGATAATAAATCTAAATACTGCTTGCCTAAAAAGAAGATCCAGTAACTTTGCTTTATTGTTATTTTCATACAAAGTTGCTGCTGTCTTTTTATATGTTAAAATAAGTGCTGCAATAGTTCATTGGATATTTAGATTTTTTTTCATAAAAAACTCAAAAGCACATTTTTAGGGACAAATGAAGATGAAATTTGTGATGCTAGTAACAGCTGTGTTATTAGTGAATTGACCCTGAAATACAGGTGTAGTTCAGATTCATTTGATGGGAAAAGTTATATTGGAGGCATGAAACCTATTAATTTTTAAAAACATTTTGTTTAGTAATCAGGTTATTTAGAATCATGCTAAATAAAGTATTTTACTAGTTTGTGTCTCAGTTTTGTTTACTCAAACCATGGCTGTAATATTGCAGTTAATAGCATTTTCCTAGAAACATGCTTATGAAAATTTTATAGTTTCAATAACAGGATCCATATCACACAGCAGAAGGCCTAGCCCATATCCCTGCATTCCTCTTTGTTTAAATATTCTGCCTTGTTGTTGTGGATTTACATCCTCTGTTAGTTTATCTTTCAGTCTGTACTCGGAGTGAACTGCTACCAACATTCTCATCTTTAGTTTTAAAGTAATAAATTATTTTTAGTGACTTAATAACTAATGAGCTATACTTCAGCAGGAAAGAGGCAAGCTACTTTGATGCTAAAAGAAAAATAAGAATATTAAGGATTCTAGAATATTTAGTGTAGGGTATATATGACTTTAGCTTTGTAGCCTTTTTGAGAAACACGAAGTCAAAGACAGGATGTAGAATAAGTCATCACTAATACACAATAAAAGGCAGATTTTTAGAGTTTATTGGTTTGAGTTCCAAGCATTGCTTCCTTCCGTGTCTATCTGCTTGACTGACGTTTTGCAGTGATTGATGAATAGTGACAGACATTGACCATTTGCTTCTCATTATGAAAATAAAAAGATTTAGGTACTATGGCCCGCCCCCTGCCGCATAAACCTATAAAACTGAGTGAAGTAAACATCTTGCTGAGCTCTGCTGGCAGAGGGAAACGACAGGCTTCTCTGTAGCTCTTGTAGCTTTCGTGCGTGATCGCGTGACCCAGGGTGCCACAAGAGCCTGGCTGCTCATGGGTGATGTAGATGTCTCACTGTAGGACATGTATTATGGACATTAAGCTAGCTCCCGAGTGTTACATGGCCGGCAGTCTTTCGGGAAGGAGGAGGAGGGTCCTTGTGACTGCACTTGACTCGATCTGAAGGCTGGTAGTGTCTGTCTGCACTGTCAGTCTGGCCGGTGCAAGGGCACTGTGTGTATTTTTGTACTTACAGTGCCTAACAATATGGCAGGAGTTTAAGAAGCACTTAGCAAAATACAACAAAAAAACAGGGAACAATCCTGACTTCTAAAAAAAATGATAGAAGCATAAAATTAGGAAACTTTAGTGCTAGCCCTTCTCCTTATAGATGAAGAAATTAAGGCTTAACATAATTGGAGGAAAATAAAATTTAAATCCAAGGGAAAAAGAACATACCCTGTGGTGACCTTGACTATAATGAAGTTCTGCAACTGAACTTTGGCCTGGGCATTGTCTCTTGGCAGCCAACCCCAAATAGGGAGCAATGGGGAGCTAATAACACCTTCTATTCATAAAGGAGGAGTCTTGGCTTCTCCCAAAACCAGCTGCTTTGAGAATGCATCTCACATGAGTTTTTAGGGTCTGCCTTGATTATCTGGCACCAACAACTTTATCTAATAAATGTTAGAATGGTAGGCAATGACTTCAACAAAAAAAATTATAGTAAATATAAGAAGATTTAATAAAGGTAATTCTGTGAAGATCCAAATGTACAGTAATTAGTTTTACTAATTTGTATTAAGTGTATAACTGTATCCTTGTAAAAATCTCAATGAGCAATTTAAGTATAAACAGAGATTTCATCCCTAGTGAATTCGGGCTGTGCCCGAGGTTGCCTACCTAGTTAACAACAGAGCAGGATCTTTCGAGATGGTAATCTTAAGAAAAACAAGCAGACTTTCCATTATACCTGCCACAGCATTTCTGCCTTTGCAGGATTCTGTTTTTAACCTGCTGTCACTGCTTGCAAATTATTCAACTTAATTTCTTCTAGGAACTGAAGTTTTTTTGCCTCAGTCCAAAGGGACAGAATTCTCTTTCTGCAGATGAGATTTAAGCTCTTTAGATGAGACATGCAGTACAGCACCTTGCAGTCATGGAGGGCAGCAGCTGCCTGGAATAGGAGCCACACTCTGGATTGCACAGCTGAGCTTGCCTGGGTACCATGCTTCAGAACAAATGTCTGGTCATTTATTCTTGTATATCTCTTGTACACAAAGGACAAGATGCTCTACTGGAGACTGTGAATCCTAAAAAATTATAGCAAAGTCAATCAGTGCGTTGTTCAGAATAAAGACTGTGTCTGTTCCGCATTTCACGCTTTTTACGCACCTGGCACCTCAGGCATGCAGGACAAGCCTTTTCCTAATCTCAGTGAGTTTGTGTTTCATGTTGTTGCAGGAACAAAACTAATGCACCTAAGATCCACTGAGGAATAAAAGCTCATCTTGAAATGAGAGATGTAGTCTGGACTGAATAACTCAGAACATTTCATAGCAGTGGAGGGGCCTGAGTCAGGGCTTAGGCCTTGACAGGATTTGAGAGAGGGGAGACTTCCCTGGGGAAGGGAGCACCACAACCAGAGGCAGGAATGGAGGTGTGGGGCCCAGGGACCATGCACACCAGCACAGTGACAGGAGAATGTTCCTAGCAGGCTGCAGCAAGTCAAGCAGAGAACTTGTAGTGCGTGCAGTAGAGAGCTAGTCAAAGTTCTTATGCAGCAGGGTAAGCCAATGAAGGCAGTTTCTAGGAAGATCAGAGATAACAGTGCAGTGGTACAGGGCAAGGGCTGGAAGTCTGGTGCAGAGTGGTGGCAGGTGCAATAGTGTGAAGTGAGTAAAGCCCAGCAGAGGCATGGAGTCCGTCCTGAGGGCATGCGGTGCGTGAGCGTGGAGGCCACCCTCTGCTGAGCCAGGCTTGATCGGGCCTTGCCTATAGCACTGCAGATCATCCAGCAAGATCTCACTCTGTACTATTATAATTGTTGACTGTAGGAATTTGAACTGAGGGTATCTTGACTGTGGGATAGAAACCAAAATTTATCATATAAGAATTAAAATTCTTACTATGTGCCGTCTTACTTTTCTTTTGTCTTTTCTGCTTTAAAAATGTAGTATATCTTGAGACATTTATATCTAAGTGGATGGACCTTGAGATCATAATTGTAAGTGAAATAAATCAGATACACATGTGTAATTATTGCTGTTCTCTCCTGTGTGAGAAACTAAAAGTGTAAATATAAACCAGAATAATAGATATTATGAAACAGGAAGAAACTGTTTAAAAGGAAAAGGGACTTAGGATGAAAACTTTGTGAATAAGGAAGGGAAGAGAGGTTGAAGAGAGGAGTAGGGGAATGGGAAAAAGAGGAATCAAAGTACATCTTGTATAGGTATAAATTCCCTACGATGAACGTGATCATTATTTGTATATCTAAATTGTACCAATAAACTTAATTAAATTTAAAAAATAAAAATGGAGTAGACAGTGCAAGGAAAAAAAATAGTTATTCTTAAAGGAACTCAGCATCAGACTTGCCCAGTAAATTATTAAGTAATGAGGTTGATTTCTGTAAGCCACTAGGAAACTTAGTTCTTCAAACAGGTTCCAGATTGGTGGTCAGACATTGCAGAGGACCAGGGATTGGGAAGGTCAGTTTCCTCTTGCAATGGGCTAGGAAACCAAGAGTCACAAGGTTCCTGCTGTACTTTTAATTAAGGGCACCCTTGGAGGAGATGCGAGCATGAGAAATGAATGATTTTTTAAATTTTCAAGTAGAAATAATACAAAGGAAGATATTGAAGGGTCGCCTTCAAGAAACTATTTATGTGTTTTTAAAAAAAACTTACCTAGTTTTCACACTATTATACTACAATGTTTATGAATAGTTATCCCAGTCAGTACTTGGAAAATAATAATAAAGTCTATGGGTTCTTAAACTTACTGTATTTTGTATTTTGTGAATAAAATTGCTTCCATTTCCACAAAAGGGTAGTATATTTTAAGGCAGGTAAATGTTTGGGAAAAGGATGCATAGCCTTTTGACATTTCAGACACCTGTTGCTTTTACATGTGTCTGTAAGTAATGTCTGGAAGGGTCAGTGCATCACAGAGTGCTTCAAGTTTCAGTTAAGACAGCTTTCTTTCACCATATGGTTTACAGAAAGAGGATTAGCATACTTGAAAAACTAGGATCATGGTGCTGAAAAGGATTTTAGTAAATGCTGGGGCCTTATTTAAGTGTAAAGTAATACACTAGCAGAGAGAGAAGCTTCAGTCAATGAGTAAACACGGAGGTATGCTTACTTTCGGGTTGAGTAAAGTCTGTTTCACTTTATCAAAACTAAAAGGCTTATCTTTTTTTCTGCCTTATTACACACTTTAATTTATTGCTCAATAAATATTAATTGGGGCCTAAAATTTTAACTATCAAGTAAAATACATAAAATGATTGTAATGGCAAGAGAATTGAAAACACAGGAGTTAGCTTGCAAGTATTCAATGCCACCTTACTATTATTTTCTCGGATTACTGGGCAGATTTGGCTGCTTTTGCTTCTTTGACTGCCACATTACATTTTGCCTTGAAGCCATCCATTTTGCAGATATTGAATTTCTTTTGAGTGCTATTTTTATACAATAAGCATCACTACACCTCTGGATCTTGATAGCATTACTGCAGGAGGAGAAAGCAGCTTTGTGTTAGTAATTACCTAACATTGTCAGAAGCTGACTGCAGGCCTCTTTCTAGTGATAACAGAATAACCGCATAATGTAGCTTTATAGCACATGATTAATAGAAAATAATTACACGTCCTACAAAGGGATGCAATATTTCTTATAAATTGACTAGAATGGTTTCCTGTAGATTAAAGGACTCTTCATTATTTTATCAGTTCTCCGGAAGTACAGTCACTTGCCTATGTTAGCATTTCAGTTGATGTTAAGAGCTGAATAGGGTGAGGGATGCCAGATGGCAGACCTTCTTGTACCTGAGATCTCGGGGGCTGTAAAGATGATGATTCTTAACCTGTCAGAGATTTAGGTGGCAGCTTTTTTGTTTGTTTATTAATAAGATAATGCTTGAGAGATCCATTCATTTCATTCATTCATTTCATTCATTCATTCATAGCCACCTGTGATTTTAGAACAATACATGTGAACTGTAAGAAAAATTATGTTGATCACATTTTCTACTGTAAGTAATAGGTCATTCAGAATCCCATTTGGGGGCAGCAAGGAGGAAAGGCAAATACTGGCTGATTTCCTTCTTCAGAAGGAAAACTTGTGTGATGTTGAATCTTCAGACTGAAGTTTAGAATACAGCGCTCCAAGAAGCATTTTCATTCCAATTTATAGGCTGCAAATGGTTTAATTGGGATTCATGTTGCTCAGGGGGCTCATCCAGAGGATGGTAATGATAAGAGGAAAGCTCCTGTGTTTGCAGTCTTGTCGAAACACTCTAATGGCTGCAGAATAAATCCATAAATTTGCCTCCTAGATTTTTACCTCTCCATATTTTATCTTCTCTCTTAATTCCACACAGGAGTATTATGTGGAATTCTTTACAAATGTAAAGTAATAAATATTCTGGTTTTTCTTTTTACCTTCTCTGATTTAGATCTGTGCTATTTTAGAATACTTTCATGAGGTGTGTATTTTATACAGTTTCAATTGTTTTAAATTAAATGAAGCATTTAAGATACTAATGTAACATTTTTTTCTCCTTGAATGTTACTTTTAAGGGATTTGTGTACAGCTGAATAAGCTGCTTCCTGTGCTTCCTGCTTAGTGAACCTTACCAGTCTACCACAGTCCAGAAGTCTCTTAAGTGTGAATTCACTCAGTTCTCATCATCATCTGTCATTTGTCAGTGTGATTTGGTAGAAATCAGTCCCTAAATGTGGATATGAGTGAGATTTTGAGAATATCAGATCCTTAGTTAACAGTACAAGTTATTAAGTAAAGTAGAATATTATGGCCATATGAACTTTCTGACTTGTGATTTGAGTGTAAACATTGTCACCAACATTGAGGACTGTTCTCTGGAAGCAGGTCTATGTCAATGATATGTCCGCTCACTAAATATTCTCTGTGTCTACCATGTGAAGTTCCTTTAGTCTTTTCAAATAATCAGTTTGAGAAGTCTAAGACTGGCATTAGGTAAGAGATTTCACACTCACACTTACCCTATTAATTATGCATTTGACAATTTACAATATGGACCTTTGGTCTATGGAAGGTTAAGTACTTTTGTTTTGCTAAGCATTAGGCTCTAATTATATTCATTGCCTGAAAAATTGAAAAGGGCAGTTTTATTAGGTACCTATTAGTGTGTAATGGCTGCTAATCATAGCTTTCAGTAAGTTAGTGTGTTCTTCTGATAAATATATTCTACATGGAGTATACTCATCATTACTGAGTTCTGGACTCAGAGTATCCTTGTTGTGTGGACAGTTTTGTCCACTGTGTCTGTATTATCAGCGGACTTTCTGGCCTCCTGGCGTGGGTCTGCTGCCCCCAAGCCAGAGCTGTGCCTTCCTCAGCATACGAAGGGCAGGATTAGTCTTCCTCCTTTCCCTCCACTTTGTCCTTCTCATAACCTAATTCTGACACTGCCCACTGTTGGAAAAAGCACCTACAGATTTTCTCCTATAATCCCTCTATTGGTAGATTATATTAATCAATACATACATCCTATCGTTACCACACTATATTGAAGAGTTACATAATTTTCCTTTCTGATGGTCAGTGGCTTACTAATCAATACAAATATTCAGTCTGTACTCGTATTAACCTCCTCTTCCCCACATATAACTCAGTATGCATATGCACATTTATCTATGACTCAGATGCTGGAAAATCATAACCTATTGAATTACTTTGGGGATTGATTTTAAGAATTTATCTTCTATGAAAAATTAAATTTTGGCCCTACAGCGCTTGTGTAGAGTATTGCTTTTGGAAGATACTATTCTTGAAACTTGTGATTCATTTTACTTTGTTTGTATCTCACTAAACATAAATAAAATTTGAGATAAAAATACATTAGTCAATCTGGCAGATGTATGAGGCTGGTTATAAAGGGTTTGTTATGCCTAAAGCAGTGGTATGTCTGTCAATGGGGGATAAAGGAAAGAAGAGGAGACATGGCTTTGTTTATCTCGTATTGCAAAGTAAATGTAGAAGTGCCTCATCCATCACTCTTTTTTACAGCTAGATTAATATTTTGCCTTTAAAACTTGAGATACTTTTATTTCCTATTGATCTTCCATTATAAGGGTGAATCTAATACCAGCTTAAATTCTCTCCACCTATCCTTTATATAATACTGTTTATGATCAATAAAAGGAATAATAAATGCCTTAGGCATGTTTCTGTAAAGGAATCTATTTGTGTGTTACTTTGAAAAGCAAATTGTTTTATGTTAGTATTTGCTTATCTCTAATTTATGTGTTTAAAATGTGGATATTAGATTAATTTAAGGCTGTACATTCTAAATCACTTCAGGTCATATAAGTTTAAGTAGGAATTAGTTTGTTGCAAAAAGTTGTCCTTGTTAGATAACAAACTTCTTGAAGGCAAATATACCTTTGGGACCCTAATATTAACTTTATAGACTCGGGGGGTGGGGAAGAGAGAGGGAGAGGGAGGGAGAGGGAGAGAGAGCGAGAGAGACTTTCTCTGGAGAACTGGTTTCCCAAAACAGTTTCATTTTCCATGTTCTTCTCATGAGTGAGTGACTGCCTCTGTATTCTACAGAGTAATAAACAGGCATTGTGTCATGCATTAATTTAAATCTTTGCCTAACAGCATTTTTTAAAGTGTCTAGAAACAAAAAAGATGACAGTGTTTCCATTTGCCGCTCAAGCTCTTGTAACTTTATAAAAAGAAATAACAATTTCTAAGAAGTTGCATACATACCACATTGTACTTCCACCAGTCTAAAGGTTAATATTGCATATTGTTTTCAATTAGGAGTACAATAGATACGGCTGGTGGGTAGGAGAAATGAAGGGAGCCATTGGCTTGGTGCCTAAAGCCTACATAATGGAGATGTATGATATCTGAGAGTCCTGGGTAAGTACATTTTAATCCAGTGCTCTTGTTACAGCTCGTATGTTCTCTTGGTCTCTTTCTTGTAAGTCTTTGTCTTTTTAAGTCTTTATAGTTTTTGATAACACATAGATGGTACCCACATCTTTTTTGTTTAGCTTAATCTTTAAATTTAGAAATATTGTCATAGAATGAACTTTGGAAATGAGTACATTTTGTAGACAAAGTTCCTTTGATAATAACCAAATGTTTGCCCAAATTCCCTCCTCTTTAGTAAAACACTTTTGTGACCTTTCTGAGGAGCTAAGTTAATAAAACGTTGAGTAAATATTCAGTTTTCCTTAACTAAAAGAGTACAATATTTCTAGGCTAGAAGAATCAACATTTCTATTGAAAAAATATTAAAACTCAACTTTTCCTTTTTGTCTGCAGAAGAAGAGTCTTCTGGTTGTCTGCAAATGCTTTTGATTTTGAAGTCTCATGAAAGCCTGGGTGACAGCTCAGAACCTTTCTTTGCTTTATTGAATTTCTTTGACTCTTGCTTTAGTCATTTATTAGAGTAGTCTGATGCGAAATTAAATGAGTATTGATGTAAATTAGATGCAAGCAGTAAACTTGTACCTGTTGCTGTTTTGCAGAGAAAGTATTACAGTTTTTATTTACTCATTTGATTGTCTGAAGAGTTCATTACTATTTATATGGGCCATACAGTCATTGCTACTTCTAGTGTGAATTGCACTTTCACTTAATCATTGGGCATCAGTTACTTTTAGAGTGTAATATATGATTGCATAGAATTTTAATTGAAATTGTCATGCAAATTGTTGGTAGGTGCTAAAGAATATGTTTGTGTTAAAGCTTTATAGATCATTTAGTATTTTTTTTTATGTAGTGATGTGATTCAAGAAAGAAATTTTACAAATTGGCAAATTTATTTCCTGGTAAATGTAACCACAAGAAAGAAAAAAGTGACAGAAATACAAGTGGAAGTGTGCTGTCCCTTGAAATACTAGTGCAAACCAGAACCATTTTTGTGCAAAGTACTTTACCGAAACAGATATTTTGGGTTGATATGGATTTGTCAGTCCTTTCTACCACATTTCTGCTTAAATGTAATGAAATAAAAGATTCATAAGAAACCCTCTTCTGCCACTACATAATGTTGTAAACAATCTCAAAATAGTCTCAAAAGAAGGCGGCGTACATAAGCACTCTTATCATTGTTATGTTATTAAAATCCCACGGTAGCAGCAGAACTGCAGATTGGAATCTCCCCTGCATGTCTCAGAGTGCTTAAAAGAAAACAAAGGTTTGGAGAGGAAAGAGTAGAAGTCTCAGTGGGAACATGCACCCACGAGTGAAAGCGAGGAGGTCAACGACCTGACCTTGGGGGTAGATTCAGGACTGCAGAGTGAGATCTGGAGAATCTTAGCACCTTTTCCTGGGCTTTGAAATCAGAAGTGTTTTAAATACCCACGAAGTACTTGTGTGGCTTTAATAAATGTCAAAATCCAGTACCGACTTATTATTTGAAATAGACATAATCTCCTAATACTAATCATTACTTAGCAAGTACTAGCTTTGTTGAAATTTTCAAGGAAAGATTCTAACCATACATATAAGCTGAAAACTGTTTATAGGCAATATTAGAGTGTTTATTTTACAATTATCCCTTAAATGCCATGAAAATTCAGGTTTAGATGTAAGGGGAGAAAGCCTAATTTTAGGAATTTTGAGATAACTCGTGTTTTATGTATATTGACACATCAAGTAAAGGTTTTCAGAAATGACATTTGTATAGTTGATACGCTTTTCCTAGTATGTTGCCTTTGAAATAGATGGAAAGCGCCGTGGCGAAAGTGAAATGGCAAGGAAGATCTTAATGGACTGTTTTTCAAAGCTGGGCGACTGAGAAGCAAAAGTAGTCTGGAAAAGTAGTGCCTGGAATTAAGTGGAGCTCTCGGTGCTGGGCCAGTAGATGGCAGCAGCTTGTCATCGCTCTTAGCCTCGCTTGGCACCCCTCCCCCACCCAGGCCGGCCGGCCATGCAAGTGTTGGGGCAACGTGCAGGGGAAGAGTTCCGCCTTCTTTGCAGCTAATCCAGGAGAGGGAGTCCTTTGCCAACGGATGACCAACGTGTACAAACCAGACAGTCTCTGTCTGAGTGGTAACTGTACAGGAACATGGTGTTACTTCTGTCCAGAGCTTCTCTGGCCTTTGTCCTTACACTTGCGTGTAGGTGGAAGATGTATGAAAGGAAACAAAAGACTAAAATCGCAATGACAGAAAAAAATAATCATCACTTTCGATTCATGACTACCTTTTATTCATTTGATGAAATCATTTGTATACAACCAGGGACAAAGTTTTCTTTACACCCTTGACGATATATTACATACTCTTCAAGATCATAATAATATCATTAATGTGAATTTAAACAACATGGCTTGTTAGAAAATATGCTAATTGTTATGTTCTCATTATGTTTGCTTAGAGCTTTTATTTGTTTTTCTATGAACAGTTAGAGAGCTAATTTTTTCAAAGGTGATTGTAAGTCATATTTTATATAGCATTTTGCTTGATTATTTGCTCTGTACTGAATTTGTACTCTATTGCCATTAGATCTTACAATAATGTTCCACTCTGCAAATTTTTAAGGTTCAAATAAAGTTTAATTGTTTGTAAACTGTTATGATGCTAATAATTCAACAGCCTGCTGTGTTACTAATGAAATTACTTTGTTATGATTAATTTGGAAAATAGTGTGTTGATTGTAGTAATTAAGCACAACAAGGTGAAGTAAATGATTCTAATGCCATCTGGCCTCCAAACTGAATGAAGAAATGAAATAGGGCTGTCATCTGAATTTATTCAAAGAAGTAAAGATAATACAAATGGCTTCCACTGCTTCAGGATTTACACGTAACCATAGATCACTCTGTTCTGCTTTGGCACTTTGCTACTCATGATACTTTCATTTATGAAAAAGAATATTATTTAGACCAGCAATTGTTCTGAATACTTTCTTTAAGCTGATTATTTTTACCGTAATTTAATTACACATAATTGCATAAAGTGTTGTAGGATCATAGAAAAATCACTTCTGAACCATCTGTAGGTGAAATCTAGATATGTTGTGTTTTGTCTTATTTTTCATTTTTGCCATCAGTATACAAACACTTTGAATATAACTTTTCACATTGAGTACTACTTTCATTTAATTATTTGTACAATGTTTTCAGTCACTGCTTTCTCATAGAACTGTTGATTTCTGCTTTTCTGACAATTCTCTAATCTGTTGCTATCCACGTCATAGATTCTGGGGCTGTCTAGAGTCATATGACAAAACAGGACTGGGTTGCATATTATAGATTCAGATTTATAACTCGACCACTAGAGGAACATTGACATTAATATGGGTGTAGTTTAGAAGCTTGAACCTCATCAGCGAGGCTGATTGAAGCATTGTTAGAATTTCTAAGTCAGATAAAGTTCGTCCAAATTTCACGTCAGTTGTATTTCAGTTGTTGAAGGGAATTATAAACCAACTGTACAGTTATCCCTTCTCTTAGGGTCAGTATGGTCAGAGTATTAGAGGACAACGTGGTAAAGAAGAAGGTATCAGAGATCAAAATGTGACCAAGAAAATGCAGCTCCCCTCAGATTCAATATATTTATAGCTATACTATGGTTAAACCTGGTCTAATCTGTCATAAAATCCTGAGTATTCAAAAATAGAGAGAAATCATATGGTGTTCAAATATCTTTCCACACATTTAATTTATGTTTAAATGCATAAGATTTTGTCCTCTAGATTGGAAAGGTATTTTGGGACTACCTCACCTTTTAACTATTTTTACATACCTACCACCTTAATATTGAGTACTTTAAGAATTCTGTCAGAAGGGCAGTTAGAAAGCTCAGCGGACTAATTGCCTGCTTTGGCAAGCACAGGGACCAAGGTTCGATTCCCAGTCCTGCATGCCATGCTGGCCCTGCCCCCAGGGCTTGATAAACAGGGGACCAAGTCTGGGTGTGGTGGTGCATGCCTGTAATCCCAGTGCTGGGGAGGTAGAAAACAGGAGGATCACTGTGAGTCTGAGCTGTGTAGTGAGACCCTGTACCAAATACATTAAA
>NDGM011177377.1:0-14598 GCA_002564305.1 Octomys mimax | reverse complement strand
AAAAAAAAAAAAAATTGGAGCACTGGGAGACAGGACCTGGCCTGGCACAAGCAGGTAGGTCAGGAGGAGAGGTTGGCTTCTCCCCGTGTGCCAGGGTGAGATCCCAGGCACTCAGGAACCTGGAGGTGTGGGAACCAGATCAGAGAGCACCGCTGGCCAGGTTTGGTAGGACCCTGGTTTAATTTGGTGGTCCTTCCCCGACAAGGCAGGAGGGGAGACTGACCACCTCCCAGGGTAGCCTGAGTAAGTTTCACTGAAGCTGAAACCACAACTCTGAGGAACTGGGCTATGGCATGGTGCACAGGAGCTGCTGGCGTGACTCTGCAAGGAGGAAGGCACAGCCCCAAGCCCTGGGCCCTGGGCAGTGGGCTAGAGTCCTGTGTGTTTGTGTGTAAAGAAGATGCACAGCAAGGAGCTTACAACCTGACCACAGAGCCAAAGCGAGCATTGAATCCAGATCCATGGTGGTGGCAGTCCTCATGCCACTGAGGGGATTGCTAGGGCCCTGGGAGCTCAGCTAATGCTGAGGGAAGTATAATACCTCCAGGAGGAGATGGAGGAAGGGAGTGTGTGACACTTCCAACTTAAACCTTTCCCCTCCCTCCTCCTGCTCTTGTGCATGAAAGTTATCTGTTAGTGCAAGAAAACGGGTGGAAAGCAGAGCGCACTGACTTCCCTAGAGCAGATGTTAAAGAATTTTTAAAATGAAAATTGAGGTGACCGTGACACCATGCTGACTTCCAGAAAGCTACGCACAATCTATGGAATTGACTGGCCATCATTTGGGGTGTGATAGTCAGCTGAGGGCTCACCCAGGATGGAGTTGATTGGCCGAGAATTCAGGATTGTTGCAGGGGAGCCCAGGCAGCCTGACCGATTTCCACACGTGGGCTGTTGGCAAGCCAGCCTGGTGTGCACTGGAGATTGACCTCAGGTTTCTCAGACAAACAGAATGGGAAATAAATGTGCTTCCTGGGTAGGTAGGTCAGGTCAGGGAATCGAGGGCTCAGAGAACGAAAGACCCTGATAGTCCCCTTAAACTGATTTAAGGATTTAGGGCACCAACCAACAGACAAAAAGAATGCTAGATGATGAAGTATTGTTTCATTTGGCTACAAACCCCCATCCTCACCCCATCCATCTTCTGACCAAGATTGGACAAGGACTACAGTCCATTCTTGATTGAATTTGTTAACAATAAAAAACCAGTGTCTCAGGATGACCTATGTCACTCCTGTGTCGGCCGCAGGGACCCACTGTCCTCTTTCCCCTAAAAACTCAGAGACTTAAGGAGAGAAAGAATTCCTCTCCAGTTCTCTCCACCATGCGGGGTCACTGGAGTTCCCACCTGAAGCCCATCTCCCCCAGCAACCCAGAATGATGGCTGTACAGAGATGGAGCCAGCTCCAGCAGAGGAGGGCCCAAGTCCTAGTGCCGTGGCCATAGCCACAGAGGGACAGAGACCACCCCTCTCCTCAGCTAGGAGAACATGAGAAGGGTGATTCTCCCTGTGCACCAACAAAAACAGACAGCCAACCACAAAATATTCATGCTATGGGAAGAAGCCAACCAGAGTAACACTAAGAGCCCATTATACACATCTTGGCTACCTGATAAACTTACCTTTGGGTTCCAGTTAAGTTGGTATTTTTTTATTTAATTAATATGCTGAAAACATTTCTTATGGCTTGTACATTTTTAACCTACAGTTACAGGGTTAACTTGCTCCTTTCTCTGCTTTCTGCAGGTGTTAAAATAAGAGTACTAATTCAAGGTTATTTGAGAATCTGTTGACAGCCAGTCAAATTTAAAATTGTAACAATCTGAGACCAAAGGAGAAAGAAGGAATGTGTAACCAAAATTATGGGAAAATAATTTTAAATCAAATGCTGGACTAAATATAAAAAGGGGACAACTCAGACTGCTTTAACTCTTTTTTCTCTTAGTTACCCAAAAGGTTAGGAGGGCCGGGAAGGTAGCTCAGGGACCCAAGCACCTTGCCTTGGAAGTGCAATGGACCCGAATTCAATCCCTGGTACTACATGTCACGCTGGCCCTGTCCTCAGGCACGCTGAGCACACGGCTGTAATCCCAGTGCTAAGGTGGCTGAGACAGGATGACCACTATAAGTCTGAACTGCACAGTGAAACCCTGTATTGAATAAATAAAATTTAAAAATAAGTAAATAAAAAGGTAAGGAGATGGAGAATGGGAGAGCTTAATGCCTGCCACTGAGGGGGCATGGGTAAGCATAGAGCCATTGCTTTCCTGGATATGTGGTTTATGGTTGAATTAAAAGTTGCCTTTTTCTCTCCAAAGGTAAATTGGAAAATGGAAACATAAAACCTCTAGGCTTCTTACCCCATCCTGCCTTTTTCTGGTTGTAATGCTATAGTAAATTGTAGTCTATAGTAAGAGGCTTTCCTCTCTCACTTTCTTACTGGTGTTAGTTTTCAACAAAAATGTCTATGCTAATTGGCCACCCTAATGAGTCCACACTAGTCAATTTATAATGAACCTACGATAGATTGCTGTAGCTGTAGCTCAACTTGGCCAACACTTTGAAGAGTCCTTTCTTATCTGGCAGTTATTGTGTGTCTGTGTCTTGTTTGTTCATTGATTTAAACAATTTTATTTTTCCTTTGGCTCCTATGGCCTCTCACATAAAAACCAGTTATTTAGGGTTTTAGAAATAGCTAAGTCTACTTAAAAAGCTATAGGATGATGGTTAAGCGACTTCAAAGTCACATAGGACTTACAAAGAAAGGCCTTAGAGCCTGAGAACAGAAAGGTGATATGTGACTCAAGCTGTGTGTATTTCTATATGTGAAACTTAAATTAGATACTCTACTTAGGTCCCCTCATAGGTAGACTCTCATGAGAGTAGCTCAAATATTTGTGGTTCATATAGTTTGACAGTAAGCTAATTTAAATCAATTGATAAGAATAAACATATTTTAAAGATTGGTGACGTGTTTCCACCTAGACTGTTAGGTAACTTAAATAAACCAGATAATGCTCAAAATTAATTTCATAAACACAAGGCCTATCATTGTGTAGAATAATTTAAGAGTTACTCCATTTTCATCAAAGATAATGTATAAAATAGTTAAAAATCTTAAATCTTATGATGAGTCATCTAAAGCAATTGTAACTAAATGGGAACCTCTTGAAATTGGGGACACAACTCCTCTCTGTAGTTGAAAGAACAGCTACTAAGCCAAAATTTGCCCAGCTTCTCCACTGAGCAGTGGCTGTCCACTTTTCTTAGGGTTTTATGGTGCCACTCCTCCAAGGTATTAAAAAATTACCATGATATACTTAAGATGGTTATAAATAAAAGGTGAAGCTCTCTGCACCTCAACTTATAAGGTTTTCTGATTCAAATTGTTTATATCTATTAGCTTTGCTTACATAAGCATTTTGTTATGGTAGAAATGAGATACATTGGTATTGGGTAATAAATCTATATATGGTCATTAACAGTTTCCTAAATTTATAAGCATTCTAAAGAAGTCCTTTAACTCTTATCAATATTGAATTGACAGAAATTCTGTATAAACTCATTTATAAAAATCTAAATATTTGTCCTAAGATTAATTATTGCTAACCTCATGGTATATTAAATAACTTTATGCTTTCCCCAAGTGCAAGGGTCTTTTTAAAACACAGGACTTGAGAACAACTTCTCAACCAACTGGTGAGCTCCAAACTACAACTGTTCATAATGACACACCTATTAAGGCTTATGTTTATGTAACGGTTATATAGTATTCTTAGGATAGTTTGATGCATCTATACCATATACATTTGTGACAATGTCATTATAATAAGTAGAAATTAGTCATTAATAACTTTTATAATCTATAAAATATATCTATGAAACAAGCAAGCACTTTCTACTTATCACTCTAGTAGTAAAAAGTTGTTAAAAGATAACAAATCAGGTAAAAGTTTCTGTATACCAATTGATATATTATAATTGCATATCAATAACTAACTACAGTCACTTTATATTAAGATGGAAATTTAAATGTTACAGAATTTTTTTAATCTAGTGGTTCTAATATAATAATGTCATTATGACCGTTATGAGAGTGTGTATGTCATCCTGGATCTCAAGTTGTCTCTATAAAACTTTGTAACTGCTGTCTGTTAATATTTGGCAGGAATTCAACTTCGGAGACAAACATGATTGGTAACAAATTATGGTTTCCTGGTCATACACTATCTATTTCATGGTGCCTGATAGCTACATAAGGTTAAACCCACTGCTGTCACTGAAATACTGGCTTAAATGATTTCCTATATGATCAGCAATTGAGATTTAGGCACTAAAAGGATAACTGGGCTAAGAAGACAGCCAATCTTTTTCTCTGACTCTCCAAAGTCAACAAGGACCCAGGATAGAAAAAAAAAATCTATCCTATGAAGATCCTACAACTTTGGTGAGTCAACTACCCTTCTGAGCAAGGAGACTATTAGACACCAAAGCCTAGGAGTCATCTGGGGCACAGTATGCTAAAAAGGAGACTTGCTAAAGAGAGAAATGTCTTCTATGCTTCCACAGGAAGCTACATGGTCCAGCAAGACCATGACCTATCTTGCCAGTTAACACTGACAGAAGAGCTGAGGGGCTTTCTACTTGGTCCTACAGATAACCCCTGGAAAGTCTTACCTGATTTTGGTATTTGGCAAAAAAAAAAAAAGCTAATTTGGATGCTTTTGATTAATACTAGTCTTACTTTAACTTAGTCTTGAATGTCCAGCAGCAAAGTATAACCAAAGAGAACATGTTATGGTAATATAGACTAGACAGAAACAGGTTAGCTCCAAGTGTGAACCCCTGCTGGCAGTCTCCAGCGGCACCCGAGACAAATCTAAGAATCAGCCAGATACAAATACCCTTTCCTTTTCCCCACAACCTCTCCAACATTTTTTGTTTGTTTCTCAATAAAATAAGAAAAAGCAAATGCCCTTTCCATTCTAGTGCTCATGCTTGGTCATGTATACTTTAGTTTATTTATCCTTGCCTATAGATTGCCTTTACCAAACTGTCTGCCCCACCTTATCAGACTCCAGAGGAAGGAACTCAACGAGGGAATGAACTTCTGCGGCAGCATTTGATGAAAAAGAGCATGAAGATAGAAGTGGGAATTTTGAGAAACTGCAGCCCTGTGTTTTCAATCAAAGATGGAGTCCTTCCACCTTAAATTTTATTTCACTTTAGATTAGACAGCTCTCCTCCATTCCACACCATGGTTGCAGCTATTGTAGACACAAGGAGCATCAGCATCTTGGGCCCCAGGACATCCAGTTCCAATATCTCCAACCTCCCTTTAGCAACCCTGCCTGGCAACTCTCCAGCTTTCCCCATGTGAGCAACAGAGCTAGACTCCCATGAACCTTATACTGGCACAGGGGACACCAGCTCCACCTCAGCAATTTGGCTTCTGCAGACCTCAATAACTGGAACAAACTGTCCTTCCTAGCGGGGAAGACAGTTCCATGTCTCTGTGAGGAGTCTAACATGTCTGGGCCAAAGATCCTACAACTCAGTTACCCAGAAGACCCAATGAGAGGGATCTCCTAAAGGTTTGATATTGAACCAAACCTTTACCCCTTGCCTAACTTTTATTATCTGAGGGGGCCTGGGCTGATGTCAACACAGTCATCATATGTGGGCCTCAGACAGACTGTACTGGATATGTGGAAGAACCGCACAAGCTGAACCCACGCCAAACTGATCAGGGTCTGTGCACTAGAAACAATCCACCTATCTTTCTTTCTACTCTCACTTGACATTGGAGAACATCTGGGGGTCCAAGTGCATGGGGACAGGGGAACCCCATAGAAAATGGCATACCCTCCAAATTGGTAATTTGAAAGACCATAAATGGCCCCATGTGAACATAATTCAGTAGTATAGTACTGCCCCCTTGCCAGAGGATGGGTCCTTGGGCTCTGGCACCCTAATTTTATGCCAAGCTGAACAATTAGACTTCAAGCAGTTGTGGAAATTATAACTAATGAAACTGCCACAGCTCTTAACTTGTTAATCTAACAACAGACCAAAATGCACACTGCTATCCATCAAAATCACTTGGCCTTAGCTTATCTGCTTGCTTCCAAAGGAAGGATATGAGGAAAATTTAACCTAAACAACTGCTACCTACAAATAGATGAGGAAGGAAAGACCATAGAGTAGATTATAGGTTGAATGAGGAAGATTGCTCATGTTTCCCCCCAGGCCCAGAATAGTTGGGACCCCAGGGAATGGATCGGGGTGCAGTTTTCAACTCCAGGGGTCTCAAATGCCTCGTAGATGTTATATGCCTCATTTTGGGGACCAGCTTGACCCTGCCTTGCCTGGCTCCCCTGGGTATATATTCTGTCTCCAGTCTTATTAAGATGATGGTCAAAAGAAAAGTGGCAACACACATGATGCTATTATGGAAATATAAGCCTCTGAACTAGGATGATGTTCTTGACCCAAAATAAAATGGGATTTGAGCATCACAAAGGGGAATGTGACAGGACCCCTCCCAACCCATCAGGGTGGGAGCTTTTCTCACTACAGCAGTTATCAGCCCCTGTGTACACGTGTATAGTTCTGATCTAACTCTGTACCATAAACCATGCCCAACCAGACTGTTGAATGTTAATGTATACCCAACCAGACTGTGAAATGTTAGCATATGCCCATGTAAGGAAGACAAAGACAAATATTAAAAGACACAAAAATTGTATAAAAGTGTACGATTACATCATCTGCTGTACACTGCCTTTGGATACCAATCAGCTGAGTCAGGGCCAGCACCAATAAAGCCACTTCCTGGGGGAAAAAAAGCGTCTGTGTCCCATCTCTCTACACCAGAACGCTGCTGCAGTAATACTAAGGCTTAAAAGTCAGTTTGCTTTCCATAATAGCACCAGTTTCAGAGTCTGACAAAATGCAAATATCTTCTCCTTAAAAAAAAAAGCAAACAAACAGTTACTGACATAAAATTTTTATAGATTTCAAGATATTAATGGACTTCACATGCACCCAGGGGTCCCCATGGAAATGGTGTTAGGGTTTCCAGAGCCATGTGCTGAAGCCCTACCTGTCTGGTGGCCTGTCTGTTTCTTCTCCATAGACTTACTTTCTCAAAAAATCTCCCTCAGAGTCACACACTCCACCATCAACTTCATTTCAGTGTCCTGAGTCCAGCCCTCTGTAGACTGTAGAGCTCATCAACACCTAGTGCAATACTGTAGGGAGAAGGGAACACAGAGAAAAGACCTTGCCATGCGACAGCCTGCATGGACAGCAGAACTGACAATCAAAAGTCAAAACATAAGGACAAAAATAAATATATGAATAGATTTATATGCAGACTCCACTTTGCAGCAAGAACGGACACTCAACAAACACTGGCCTTTCCACGCAGAGAGAGCTGTGTTTCCTTTTAGAAGGCACTAACACCTCTCCTCCAGGCATTAGCAAAGACTGCAAAGCTGCCAGCCCATGTGGCACTAGAATCACGAAAGTCTTGGTGAATGCTCTGCCTGTGGCCATTCTTTAACTGGCAGGAGCACAAATTCAAGAACTAGTGTCTGATCCGACCCTGCATTCTAAGACCTACCGGCCACCTTTCCTGCTGCTGGGATGAAATAACAGAAGCCTGACACTTAAAGGAAGAGGAACCACAGTTATTTTAGCTCACGATTTCTGAGGTTTCAGTCAATGGTTGACTGGCTCAAGGCAGAATATTATGGAGGATGTACATGGCAGGGGAAAGCCGGTCACTCCATAACAAGGTAAAACAGGGAAAGCAAGGAAGAGCCAGAGGGGACATGGTCAAGGACAAGAATGCACCCTTCCAGGTTATGCTTCCAGTGACCCATGCCTGCTTACCAGGCTCAATGCCCTAATGGAAAATTCAGCTATAAGCTCATCACTCAATTAAGTCATGCACCTCCATGGGCCCGGACTTCTGTAGACCAGAGGGCTACACTTTTGAAGCCCCACTTCAGAACACACAAGCCTTTGAGAGACTTTCTCAGATTAAACCATAACACACAGTGATTTTGGGCAAGTCACCTACACTCACTGTGTTCGTTTTCCTCACCTATAGTTTGAGATAACAATAATACCCAGTTCATAACGTAATTAAGGGAGATAAATAATTTAATGCCTAGATAGCTCTAACAACAATGCCTCGCATTCAGCATGGTCTTAACTAGCTGCTTCCTTAGCCTCTGTTCCCTGGAAAACTGTGACTAAAGTCACTTTATGAGTCCTTGCAGGGAGAACAGAATGTTACAACCTGTTCATCCCAATTGCTACTACCAGAGAGACCTTACAGAGCAACTTCTTCTAGGAATAACCCATGAGGAAAAAAAATAAAATAAAATTTATCCCCTGTGTCCTTTGCATGTTTCATCATGTTTTGGTCATAGTTCACCTCAGAGAGGGTTATTTCTCTGTCCTCCAGCCATTCTCTGGCCCAGGCCCAGAATTTCTTTAGGAAATTGAGACCCTGGATGAAAGGGTGGCAGCAGTGGTCCAACAGATCCCAGACATCAACTTGGTTGACTATCATGGCTATCAATTCTTCTAAAACTGTTAATTTTTCAAACATATGCATTTATCCTGGTTCATCCTTTCCCAGTTGTCAGGTTATTATCTACCTGGTCTTGAACAGAAGTTTCTCTCCAGTTTCCTACTCCAGTCATAGAATGCTGGATTAAAGCTGCCTTCACTGAATTGAATTTCAATTTCCTGGAAGGACCAGAGAGAATCTATGAGAAGAAATGGATTTGTGGCTGGGAGCCAGATGTTTGGTCAAGATTAATGGGAGATTTTCACATTGGAGCTAAACACAGAATATTTGCTGTCTAGGCTTTCTATACATTTTTCTTCAAGAACAAGCTGGAGCCAGAGAAGGGATCTACCAAGGAGAGTTCAGGCTGCTTTCACCTCCAGAATTCAGCGCTGACAAATGGAAGCTCAAGTAAGGATCAGAACCAGCCAACTCACAGACGCAAAGACTCATGGTCATGAACTGAGCCGTTGGCAGGTTTTCTGGAAGCAGACTTTGAGACAGAACTTGAGGCACAAGATCACTAAGGATCAGTAGCTGTGAGAGAAAGAAGAGGGAGTGGGAGAGGGTAGATAAAGAAGAGGAACTGTGTTCAAGACCCCAAGAAGCCCACACCAAGCTGGAAAGAACTTTAGAGCGAGTCATCTATCAATGTGCCACTGTGTGGGGCGCAAATGTCCAACGTAAGCCCTTTGCACCCAACTTTGCTTATCACAAGACAAGCTGTCAGGAAGGATGTGATCCCAGGCCAGGCCACTCCTTCACTTGAGATTGCTCCTACAGGGCTGAGAACAGGAATCTGAGGAGGGCTCCCTCCACTGAGGCATCTGAGTGGCACATCTCTATGTTCTCTAGAGCCTCCCCTTTGCCACCTGGATCTACTTCTCTACTCAGTCAGAAGAGTAGCTTCTCCAAGATGCCATTGGCCTACCTTCCTGAAGGACACGTAGGCTGGGGAAATGACTGGGACAACCCTCGGCCCCCTCCATCCTGGGCTGTAATTAGCACTTGGTCTCTACCCTCCACAGCCCAATCTGGCTTCACATTGCCCTTAGACAGCACCTCCCAGCCGGCCACAGTGGCTTAGCAAATGCTGGAACTCAACTCAAAGAGTGTTCAGGTGTTCTGACCACATTATTCTCAGGGCTCAGCTGCTGGTTCTGTGAATCTACAGTCCCAACTAGGCAAGGGACCAGCACCAACCAAGACCCACAGACATTGTCCCCTGCCCCTTGTCTTAGCTCCATCCAATCAGCAGCTTCAGTTACTTAGGCCGAACAGGTGATTCTTCCTCTTGCCCATTTGTCCATGAACACAAAACACTTGGGTGCCAAGCACACAACCTCAGCTTATAATTCAAAAGGGAAGCTTGCTGTGTTCTCTGACAAAAATGGAACCTTTAAAAGCACTCGGACCTGGAAACTCATATAGCACAGAGTTGCACAAACTTCCCCACTGGGCCAGGAGGAACATTTTAGTGCAGGCAATAAAAGTTCTGTCCCTTGTCTCCTGTGCTCCTGTGTTTGCCTGGTCTTCCACTGAGGTCACAGCACCATGTGAACATTTTTATTCAGTAAGCATACTGCTTCTTTGAAGGTTACAGCCTTCCTTGCATAATGTTCTCTAAATGATTGCTCGGTTGGTTCCGTTAGAAAGCACCACTCACTGGTCTTTCAGATCAACAGAGCGCAGGAAGTGTGGCTTGAGCTAAGTCTACAGCACCCTGTAGCCAGGCGACCACTCTCCAGACTCCTCTATGGTAGGCCCAGTTTCCTGTCCTGCCACAGTGAAATATGGGATTCAGAAGCAGTCTGTGAAACCCCTATGTACTGCCAGATAAAAACACTGGCTGAACCTCGGCAAACAGACAAATCGATACTAAAAATATGTGTCAAAATGGCCGGCCAAATAGCTCAGTGGATTAAAGCAACCAAAACCACATTCAGGGGCTGGGGATTCAATCCCCAGGCCTGCTGTGCTGGCCCCACCCCTGGGGCACACTGAGATGGCAATTGAGGCTGGGCATGGTGGCGCACACCTGTAATCCCAGCTCTTGGGAGGCTGTAAACAGGCGGATCACTACAAGTCTGATCAAGTAGTGAGACCCTGAATGCCCTGTAGACTCTTCCCTAAAATACAAAAATAAATAAATAAATAAATAATATGTGTCATTTCCTCTGAAAATGAAACCCAGGCTCTTTCATGATGGAAAGAGCTGTGTGCAGCCACGTTGCCACCAGAGCCTCCTGAGGGACCCAGGCACTTTACAGTCTCAGTCTCTGTCCCTGTAGCAGCAGAAACCAGCCTTCTTGTTGGGCCATAGAGGCTCTTCAGCTCTGCCACCATGGCCATTCCACTCACGTCTCTGGCCAGCCTCAGCCTTCTTGCTCATCTTGCTTTCCTGTAGGCCGCTCTCGCTTGGGTTAGTGTTTGTGGACACAAACCTGGGATGCGTAGATCTTCGCGTACATCCCTTTCCACCGTTCACCTTTACACATCCCTACTCAGCGCTCCCTGTCCCTCATTTCTCCATCTTTGTCATTCCAGAGCCTAACCTGCCAGCCAGGATCCTGGGTGGTCCGGCAAGAGGCCTCCGCATAACAGACCTACCTGGGCAGCTCCTCCAATGACAGACTGATGGACTGACTGGCTGACTGACGCTTACTCTCCCTGCCTGGTGTGTCCTGGGCTTAGGGCTCAGTCCTCAGCTTCCTCAGCCTGTCGGGCAGAGTTTCTGCATCTGTAATCAGAGATGCCCTCTGGCTTCCACACCTGGCTTTCAGGGCCTGTTACTCTCAGTTGTTTATTTCTATCTTGCAGAATGCCAATAACCCATAGCAACTACCAGCCAATCCATTATTTTCAGAGCTAATATTTTCTCTGTACTTTCAAAGGTTTTACACACCATGCCCATGGACGCCCTCCCTTCTGCCAGCGCACAGCCCGTGAGTGTGTGCCACAGGCCTTCCTGTACCAGGGCTTCCTGGAGTAAGCCTAGTTTCAGTTGAGGGCCCTTTTGCTGGTTAGGAACTTCCCAACCCTTACAGTTGGGAAGGACAGTCCACACCTCAGTGCATCACAGGGTGAGCGGGGTGCTTCAAAGCCAGCTCCTGGTCCTCGGTGAACAGTCAGGGCACCGCACTTGTAAGAAAGGCTGGGAAGAGCAGGAAGAGGATGTAGAGCTGATAGAGCCTCCCACGTCCTGGCGGAATCCTAGAGTCACTGTGGCCCACTGGCCTTGTCCCTGTTGGACTTGGATGACAGGTGGTCCTCTGTCCCTCCCCCTGGCTTGGTCACCAGTGGACTGCTCCAAGACAAGCATGATGGTGGGGACACAGCCATGGTGTGCACTATGACACCAGTGAGTCCCAGGGCCGGACGCTAGACACAAGGGCTCATGCCCCAGTGGAGCCACAGTTCCAGGGTGTACAAGGGCTTTCTCATGCCTGCCACATTTGGAAACTGCCACATCCACAGTCTGATGTCATGCCAACAATTTCAGAGGTAAACAAGGCCACGCTGCCTCCCCCCTGCGCCTCTCTCATCTGTCCCTGACAGGACCCACAGGTGTATCCCAATCCTAGGCTGCTGAGTGCTGCTCCCTGATTAGCAGTCCTGTGCTTTTCCAACCCCTCCTTTTCAAGTGTTCTTCTCACCTTCAGGGCTTGTACTTGTCGTATGTGACATCTGTATACTTTATACATATTTCACTTTGTAGGTAGCCTCCCCCAGGCTGCAAGCAAAATGCCATGTGCCCCGCGGGTCTTCATTTAGACAGTAATTAACTAAAAGGAAGAGAACTGAGACCTGCTGTGAGCCCCACAATTGGTGCTCTCTCTCTCTCTCTCTCTCTCTCTCTCTCTCACACACACACACACACACACAATTCTAGACTCCGACTGCCCTATGACTGGCACCAAAAGCACTGCAATGCTAACGTTACTGTGAATCCACTCATTCCTGGAGCGCAGAGCTCCTATGAGCTGAAGGGCTAGGTGCTGGGGACGTTAAAGGGGTTGGTTGGCTCAGTCCTGGCCTCATGGAGCTTGAGGTCTCTGGAGGAAAACAGACAAAGCAACTCAATTGCAGGGAAGTGTGACCAAAGCTCTTTTAGAAACCCTGTAGTGACTATGGTAACACAGAACAGGAGACATGGCCCCATGGAGTCCCCGTGGTGCTGAGGGGCAAAGAAAGTGGGGTTCATTCAAAAGAAGAGAAAAGTCTGCAGGGCTGTAGCCACGTGGCAGTGTGGTGTGAGGGAGCTGCAGGCCTGGGTGGGACAGGAGCAGCAGCACTGAGGACAGGTCTGATCAGGCACGGGACAGTCTTGGAGGTCCTTTACGCAGGCGAAAGACACGAGAACGTGGGACTGATGAGTGGACAGAGGAAGACCTTTATCCAGTATTAAGCAAGACCGAACTAGGTCTGGCTTAAAAAGCAGCACCAGAGAGAGACGTTAGGCTGAGAGGCGAGGGGAAGCGAAACGGGTCAGGGGAGGAGAGGGGCGGTGACCATCTCCAGTTTCTGTCCTGAGCCAGGTGTGGGCCCAGAGGGACAGCAGGCGGCTTGGAGGTCAGCTCTGCAGCGGGGAACTGCAGCCTCCAGCGTACAGCAAAGCGGATTGTACAGCCAGTAACGGTGTGTTTGGGTGTGAAGTCGGGGCGTCTCCATGGGAGTAAACCCACAAAGGCAGGGGTAGGCAGTAGCTAGACGCACTACGCACTGCGGGAGCGGCGATTTCCTCCCTCCACAAACTGCAGCCACACCTCTCCTCCTGCCCCTCGTCACTAAGCAGCAAGTAGCAGGAATTAGATGCGGAAACTGCCTAGATTTTAAAACTGAAAAGAGTTCAAGTCATGCAGAAGAAAGTTAAACCTACATTTTGGAAGAGTTTCGAAGGCCAGTCCCTCCCCTGGTCCTTCAATAGAGAAGAAACCAAGAACCAAGAATGGCAAAGGGAAGATTTTTAAATAAATCATAATTAGTGGCACACACATGGGCTCGTTGTGGGCAAGCAATTGGATGGCTGATTCTAACGACGCTGCCTGTGCACGAAGCCAGCGTCTCAACCAGAATGCGGGCGTCGGTGGTTGCCGAGCCGCCTGGAAGATCCGAGACGCCAACAGGACACGGTCAGTCCTCGGATAAATGCAGGGAGAGGGCCATCAGAAGACACTAAGAAGCCACGCGCTACAAACTGTGAGCACCTAGAAGCAGCAGCTTGGCTTCTGGCCTAACTGGAGGAGAAACAGACCTCCTAACCCAGCACAGAACCACTCAAATCACTGCCCTCCAGCCCTCGGCTTCCCTGGTTACCCCAGGGCCCTTGGGGCTGGGTTTGTGCATTGCGCGGGCTCCATCTAGTGGCGGCTACTGGGAGCACTCGCGGTATCCTGCAGTTGATCTTAGGTCCTGTAGTTCTGCCGTACAAACCCAGCATTCTGGCGTCGGAAGCTCTGGATAATTAGAGGGATGGCTTTCGGTTAATCATGTCCTAAGATACTGGTAGAATGAGATCAACTATTCATGACTGGTTGGATTGCAGAAAGAAATGGGCACAGGAAACAATCGTCTGCTGTTTTGTTTCTCGTCTTTCTCTTGCAATTTAATCTGCACTATCCTGTTCTGTCTTCCACAGCCTCCGGCTCTGCGTAGTGTTCGCAGTTCAGCTGTGCATTTTCTCTCCTTTTCATTTCTTTTCTGTCACAACATGAAAAACAAAAGTTCCTTCAAAGACAAAGGGTTCTGGATTCTGTCAGGCACCTTGTGCTTGCAAATATCAACCTAGAAAAATCAGTGAGCAACAAATCCCGGAAGGGGCGGAAGTAAGGCCATGATCTCTCTGGAAACACGCCATTCCCCGCGAGCAGTCCTCTTGTTGCTTCGTCTCTTAATTTTTTCTTGCCTGTGTTTGCTTACACATACACGCGCGCACACACACACACACTGCTTCTGGCCAAGGAAGCACCAAAAAGGGGGAAATTATATATATATATATATATATATATAT
>NDGM011177375.1:0-10353 GCA_002564305.1 Octomys mimax | reverse complement strand
TGGGGAGTCAAGGGGCTCTAAGTCCAGCCATGAAGATGGCTTTCTGGAACCAAGAGAGCTACCTAGGGCCTCACCCAGTTTTTATTCAGTGGGGGAGTGGCCTGAGGAGGATTGACTGAGAATTGTGGGAAGTAGGTGACTAGTATGAGCCAAGCTAGGTGGGTGGCCTACATTTACCTCTGCGATATGCAGAGAGAGTAATCTGCATTATATGGTATCTAATGTTTTGGTACGTCTGGTGCTTCAGCTTTGGTGTAGTCTTTCAAGCCCCAGGAAGTCATAGCATCTGTCTCCAGGCTTGGTCCCAGCTGGTGGCGTGGAGCATTAGCTCTACCGTCCTATCTCTACCTGGCTCACGTTAAGGAGCAGCAGGTATAGGTTGCCAGGGAAACACGCATGCCACCTTCAAAGACTATCACCATCATTTCAGCTAGACCAATATACATTGCTTAAGGCCAATTGAAGGGTAAACAGAAGTCTTAGCCAGTTCTGTACAGAACAACATGAGGCAATAGGGTCAGGCTCGGTCAAAATGGAGACAGTCGCTCTTCTTTCAGGGAGAGCTGCTCAGGTGGTCCTCCACAAAATATCTTTGTGAAAACTGAATAAGTTCTAACACCTCTGGAAATGTATGAAGACACCCTTATGGACAATTTAAAAAATGTCTTGAGACCAAAAAAGTCTTTCATTTGTTTTATCTTTGTGTGTGTGTGTGTGTGTGTGTGTGTGTGTGTGTGTGTGTCATTGGGGATTGAACTCAGGCCCTTAAGCTTGTCTGGAAAGAGCTTAAGCTATTGAGCTATATTCCTGGTCCCTCCAAAAGTCTTTTAATCAAATAAGTAAATAAGAGAGCACCCTGATTTAAATGGGTTAGTGAAAATAATATGATAAAAATGTTTGTTTTTATGAGGTGCATGTCCTAATTTTAAATGGCCTGGCCCATTTCATCTATGTTTCAAAAATTACTGAGCTAGACAAGGAATAATTTAAAGAAGGTCAGCTAAAACAGTTACAGTTATTGCAACAAGATAAACCCTAAATGTGAATGACTAAGACATTGTAATTGGGAGGAAATGGAAATCTGATAAGTGCTATCAAATAATAAATGTTTAAGAAAAGTACAATTCACTGTGTTTTTGGTTTTATAATAAAGGAATAAAAGACACAATAAAATGAAACGGTAGAAAAATTTACAACTGAGAAAAGATTCTTTTTTAATTTAGCAATTAACTTAAAAAATTCAATCATGGAATAATTGCTACTGATAGTTTAGGATGATTCAGAAAGATTAGGCATGCATATGAACGAGGACAGCTTTTGCAGGAAAAAAGAATGACAATAATGAGCACTCGGAAGTCCTGAGGCTTTAGGGCACACTCTGATCATAAGCGGAGGAAATGTCCCCATCTGATAGAACACTGCCGGCCCTCTGGGACTGCAGGCATGCGCAAGCCTCCTGAGTGTGTGCTGCAGGCTGGCGCTGGCGTCTCTGGCGCTTTCTTCCTAATCACGGCACCCTCAAAGGCCACCATGCCAGCCCAGGATGGCTGCCTTGCTGTTTACTTATACATATTTTTGGTGTCTGGCTAGCTCTGATTGCCCATATTTTTTCTCCTTTTAATGAGGCTGATTTTTTTTTTCTTATTTTGAGTGATCATTTCCAGTTTCATCCTTTCCAATCCTTCTCTAATAAGTATTTCATTTTGACTAGTCTGCATGTTTAAAAGAGGATTGGTCGAGCCAAGAATCTGTCGGTAATGATGTTATTATGTATGCAGACAGGACTTGGGGTAATCGTAGCGATTGACATTTCCTTAAGCATCCCCCTAGCTATTAAAACTAGTCAGGCTGTTGCTGCTGAGATTGGCCAGACCTGAGTTTGGGGAGGGTGCTTCCCAGGGAAAACTTAACATTTCATTTTAATTCTCCCCTTAGATTCATTCATTATACAGTTGGAGATGCCAAAGTCTCACTCCACTTAGAGGAAGTAAGCAGCTACCTAGTGGAATGGACTTGAGGTATGCATCAGATCTTTTATTGAGGAGCCATTGGGTCTAAAATCCCGCCATTGGATTTTAATTCCCTTGTGCTACTCCCCTCTTTCAATCTTCAAAAATTTTTTTTTGTCTTACAAAAAGAAACCTTCCAGGCCAGGGAGATACCTCAGTGGAATAAGTGCTTACCTGGCAGTGCAAGGTCCTGAGTTTGATCCCTGGTACCACCAAAACAAAAACAAAAACAAAAACAAAAACAGAATGTTTAAGGCTGGCCAAATAGCTCAGCAGATTAAAGCTCCTGCAAGCAGGTGCAGGGGTCTGGGGTTTGATCCCCAGGCCTGTTGGCCCCGCCCCCAGGGCACACTGAGACAACAATTGAAACTGAGCGTGATGGCACATGCCTGTAATCCCAGCTTTTGGGAGGCTATAAACAGGTGGATCACTACGAGTCCAGTCTACACAGTGAGACTCTGAACACCCTTCCCTAAAATACAAAAAAAAAAAAAAAAAAAAAAGAGAAACTTTCTTTCTGTGGATGTGATATCTTACTAAAGGCACTAAAGTAAGTTAGTTGTTCCTCAGATGTCCCCTATGATAATTTGGATAATCATTAAAGGATGATCAAATTATGCTGTGCTATGTGTGTGGTGGAAGGGGGCAGGCATTGTCAAGGGTGGCAGTGGGGGGGTGATTATATCTTTATATTTTAAAAAATTCTTTACCAGGGGCTGGGGAGATGGCTCAGTAGAATAAGCGCTTGCTTGGCAAGCACAAGGGCCTGAATTCAATCCCTGGTTCCACAAAAATAAATACATAAATAAATAAATAAATAAATAAATAAAAATAAAAATAAAAAATTCTTTACCAAACTATTCTTACTGTACTCTCAGTGTTCAGGAGGCTGACATAGAAGAATCACTGTGAGTTAAAGGCCAGCTTGAACTATATATAGATTTCAAGGCCAGCCTGAACTACATAGCAAGACCTTGGCTGACAAACAAAACAAAAAACCCAACTACTTTCAGGCATACACATGAAGTCATTCATGATAAAAGGTTTATGACTCGCACAAACAAGATCTTAGTCCTTCAAAAGCATTTGTGATATAGAAAATGCACCACAACTCTTAAGCTTGCTGGAATTCCAGGGGTTAGCAAGAGTGGGGGTGCCTCTGTGGTGTGCGTCTCTGGGGCCTTTTACTATGCAGTCCCCACACATATATACTTTCTTACTTCAGCTCACCATAAAATAATGGGCTTGATGTTGCTGCTATCTGAATGTCAGGCAATGGGGATCTAAATAACAGAATTACTGAGTTTATTCCATGGTTCTATAGTGTCACGTGGTTCCACTGCATTCACAGGCAGCATTTTAAGGACAGAATCAAAGCTGATACAATTACATAGTGCTTTGCAGTTGTTGATGTTTTATTTCATTTCTTTCCCTATTTTTTTTTAATAGAACTGGAAATTGAACCCAGGGCTTCACCCACCCACATGGTCTACCAGTCAGCTATGTCTAACCGTTTTTAAGATTTTATTTTGACATGGGGATTCACTACATTGCTCAGACTGGCCTTGAACTTGCAATCCTCCTGCTTCAGCCTCCCAAGTACCTGAGATTCCAGGTATGCACTATCACATTCAGCTTTATTTAGAAAGTTGAGCCTCCTGACCATGTTCATGGGTGGTCAATATTTGTTGCTGCTTTACAAATAAAGGAACAGAGAATGGACGAGGTATAAACTGATTGGAAAACTGGGTATCTGTTGGTTCTTGGTCCAATTCTCTTGGCACTGGTTTTTGCTACCTACCTAAGTTAAAGCAACCCTGTCCAATGATACAGCATGAGGCTATACAACATGCCTACTACCAAGTAGACTAGGTAAATTAATAAATAAAACTTTTGTACATGCTTTCTATAGATTTCACATTTTCTCTGTATTCCCTGGAACCAATATTCCTGGAAGAATATGTGCTCTCTTTGTGTCCAGAAAGACTTTCAGACTATATTATATTTTCAAAATGTAAAATGTGGGCCTGTTGCTTAAAATCAGCAATGCTCATGTTGTCTTTTTTTGTTTCATTTAATTTAAAATTTCACATTAGATTTGCAGAGGAATATGGATGAGGAACTTAACAATAAGAAGAATCATAAGCCTGGCTTTAATTTACTTGTGTACATTTTCAAAATTACTTTGCCTGGAGTCTTCCAAGACTGATGTTTTTAATAAGTAGAATGTCATATTATCAGGATTTGTGGGACCTGGTTATCATTTGTCAGATATTTTTCTTTTTTTTTTTTTTTAATGTGTGTGCTGTTCTGTGGTTCCTCTTTGTCTCTGAGCTCTGGCTGGGGAAACCTCTCTGTATCCTGATGGCTTAGTGTCTTCTGATGAGAGAGTCCATAATTTTCTTTCATGCTCTTTTCCTTATAAACATAAACATCCTTTCCTGTGTCAGGACCCCAAGCAGTTTACTAAGAGATAGTGTGTTATTGTTCTTATAAATTGTTTATTTTGCATGGGAGCTTTCATTTTTCAAGTGGTTTTTTTCTGTAATTTTTTCTCTAAATAGAAAACAAAATGAACTTCAACTTAAACAGGACATATAGATATTTTTACCCGGTTGATTTGTATTTGGGTAATGTCTTAAGTGTTTGACTATAGCATTTGTTAGAATTTTCCCACAGCTAAAGCAATTCTATTTCTCAAAATTACAAGTACTACTTACTCCCTGTGTGTTCAAGGGATTTGTTTCTTCAGTGGATGGCCCTTCTTAAAGTTGGTGTATTTGGATATCAGATGATGTAAGACTGCAGTGATTCTTGATAAGAATCATCTTCAAGGGCCAGTGAGATAGCTCAGTGGTCTAAAGTGCCTGCTTCAGCAAGTTTAGGCAGGCACAGGGAACCTTGGTTTGATCCCTCACACCACATGTCACACCAGCCCCGCCCTTAGGAGGGCTGAGCTGGAAAAAAAAGAAAAAAGAAAAAAATCATCTCCAGAAATTAGTATTATCTACTAGGGAAAATTTATGACTTATGCAAATAAAATACTGTGATATTTTCTTCATTGTTACCTTATCAAAATGATATTGAATAATTTTGAATCAGTCATTTTTAGTGACTGAGCTGGGTTTTTTATTTTGTGTTTTGGATTTTTTTTTGTGATACTGGGGAGTGAACCCAGGGCCTTCATGGTAAGCATGTGCACTACCACTAAGCTATCATGTAGTTGTATTTTTTAAAAAAGGGTTATGTTTCCTGTTTTCATGAAGGAAAGTGCCAGCAAATGATTTCTTGTATGCAATGGACAAAAAGTCCCTAAACTTTTTATGTGCCAATTGCCTCATTCCTTGCAACACTGTCTCAAGCAGGACAGGAGAGGGGAGCCTACTAGAAGTCTTACAATAACTTGGGTATTTTCAAATTTAACCACTCTTTCTTGACATAGTTTTTCAGTCACTGGATCCTTGTTTTGTTTTCTTTCTTTTTTGTCAGACCCTCCCATTACACAGTAAAGTCAATTTTACATCTCTGTTTTTAAGAGGTCTACTGCTGATTTTGTTTGTTTATGGGTCTTTCTTCCTTTCTTTTTTCCTTTCTTCTTTCCTTCTTGTTTAAAGAATATATATCTTGCCTTTTCACTTTTTTCAATATACTTTGGGTAGCCTGACAGACACTATGAATGCATCTCCTAGATTTTTTTTTGTGGGTACCAGGAATTGAACTCAGGATCTTGTGCTTGCCAGACAGGTGCTTGTACCACTGGGCTGTATCTCATTCCCCACTCCCTCTTTTTGCTTTGAGAGTGTTTCACCATGTAGCCCAGGCTGGCCTCAAACTCACAGTGCTACTCCTTCCTCAGACTCCCTAGTGCTGGGATAAGGGTGTGCACCACCTCACCCAGCCTTCTCTATATACATAGGAATTTTAATCAACTGATATTAATCATCTGCTAGGTCACAGATATTGAGCTCAAATTTTAATTAATACTGAACTTGCATTTGGTTCTGAGTTTTTGGTTCATGATTAAGTTTTTGGCTGACTTCCTGTTTGGATTAGTTTTTGCCTCTGCTACTACTTACTTTTCCTGTGATCTTAGGTAAATCACTTACTTTTAATGCGCGTTGGAAAGCCTTCAGGGCATTAGGCATGCAGGACTAACTCAAAACATTTTCCTATTGGTAGAAATTTTATGGTATAGGAACAACAACAACATCAACAACAACAACTAAAAATCCTTTTGAATAATCATTAATGGTTCCTCTGGTTTTATTAGATTTTTTTTCTATAGAAGGAGAAAAATGTCTTTGCTGTTTTATTTTAATATTGAGGGAATGGAAACTCCTGTCCATGAGAGGACCAGGAGGTAGGCACGGAGCTGGTGGTCCCCAGGAAGGTGTCTCTTTTTTCTTTTTGGCAGAACCAGGGATAGAACTCAGACCTTTGCACTTGCCAGGGAAACGCTTATTCTACTGAGCCATCTCCCCAGCCACTTATTTTAATGTTTACAAAATTTCTTAGACTGCATTTTCCAAACCTATTATTGTATATTACATTTAATCTATGGTTGTATTTTTGTTGTTTAATTATCCTTATATTAAAAGAGTATCTAGTCTTTGTCTTATGGTTGCAAACCCTTTAATATTACTTGACTGTATTTCCTCTGATTTTCTTTTCTCTTTATTTTAGAGCTAGTGAATGTTTACTGTCTGTATTTAAGCAGAATTTTGAAAAATGAACCATGGTAAGATTTAATGATTAGCAGATTTCTTGTGGTATGATCCAGACGCTGTCTTGGGTTCTGGTTAGTTGACTTCAAATGACAGCGTCTTTTGTCACGGAGTCTTTCAGATTTTGCAGGGAAGTATACCTCAGCTTGATAAACTAGATAAGTATGTTTCAAATAGGTAAGTATAATTCAGCTTGAATTCTGTTTTCTTCAAGTAAGTCCTTCAGTTAGTGGTAGTTGTTCTGGAAAGAGGTAGAAAAAGATAGCAGAAAAGCTTACTCTTCCATACGTAGATTTTCATTTGATTCCATCATTTTCAACTGAGTACTTCATTCTTTTGTATTTGCGGTGCCCAAGTCAATTTTCTAAGAATTTAAACGTCCTTTTGCATTGGATGTGGGGTGGTATTTCTCTGTTTAGCACAAAGAGGGCTGCTCTTTGGCCTCAACCATTTCCCTTGTTTTCATCCTGAGCACCACCTCTGCCTTCCATGGTAATGCTAAACTCTGAGTCTGATCTTTTCCTGGTCTCTTGAGAATAGGTTTTTTCTTGTTACTTATTTCAGAAGGTGTGCATGTTTTAGTTATCACCTCTCCATTTGCTCTTCTTCACTAACATTTGCAAATGCCTTGTCATCTCTCAGCTATGAGACTGATCTTTTCTCATTTTCTTTGTTGCAGTACATTTATGCCATTAAAAATTAAAACAAAACAAACAAACCATCACTCCCTTCAAAACCAAAAACACTCTTTCCTGTCATGTTGACAGAATTGGTAAAAAGAGCAGAGGTAGGGCTGGCCAGATAGCTCAGCAGACTGAGCTTAGGCAGAGTGCAGCAGCCAGGATTCCATCCCTGGTGAGCTGCGCTGGCCTGGCCCCTGGGGTACATTGAGTCAGGCACAGGGACCAGGGTTTCAGTCTCTGTATGCTGTGCTGGCTCTGCCCTCTGGGGCACACTGAGATGGGATTGAGACTGGGTGTGTTGTCTCATACTTGTAATTCCAGCGCTTGGAAGACTGAAAACAAGAGGATCACCAAGAGTCTGATATGTGTAGTGAGACCCTGTAGACCCTGTACTAAATACATAAAAAGAAGGGGGAGCAGAGGTAAAGGTATATATTTAATCCACTATGTTTAACAAGAGGTTTTAACTTAAATTTTTCTTTAATTAAATTTCAGAAAAGACAAATTTTTGCAATTGATTATTAGCATTTTTTTTTTTTTTTTGGTAAGAATTCTGAGTATTTAGAAAGAAAAAATTTTAAGGCTGTTCATTTTATTTTTCAGTTAAAAAATATATTAGCCTAACACTGAATTTAGAATCTTTGGATTTATTTCTTTGGATTTACTTATAACAATATGTTTGAAATCTGTTAAGTAGAAAAATTGGCAGAAGAATGAGTATATGTGTGTGTTTGCAAGTGTGACAGCAAGAGAGACGGATGAAAGAAAAGAGTGAATCCAAGAAAAAGCAGAATGTTAAGTTTTGGTTGAGAGGAAGGTACTGTTTCAGATCATAGCTCCAAAAACATTTTTAATAGCATCAATAATTTTTAATGAGTACCTACATTTATTATTTATCTTTGTCTAACTCCATGAACCATTTATTCTCTACTAGTCTCCTAAAAATGCTGCCCATTTGTACTAGGGGTCTTTTGAATGGACAGCCTTTCTGGTTCTTACAATCACGCTATGTGTGGCTCTCATTTACCTTGGCTGCTTTTAGACACCTCCTACAAGCTGAATGGCAAACAACAATCAGGGTAGAGATTGTTTTTCTATCAAGTAACTGAGAAGGATATACTTTGGTTTATTACTTCAGCTGAATCTTTTACTTTTTGAGTAATGATCAAAGGATCAGTCATTCTATCATTTCTCTTGAACTTAAAAACTCTTGAATTTCCTTCAAACCATTGGTAATGTGATATTTTAGATTTTTTTCCATCCTATTATGAAACCAATGTTAAATGCTGTTACTGGAAATAAAACGCATTCCTTGCTATGTCTAAAGATCCTGATATAAGATTAATTGTTGAGAATTATTATTGTATACTACAATATACAAATATATATTTCGTATGCTTGCCCTTAGAGAAATTTTAATAGGTAATTATTAATAATTTTATCTGACTTCAGTAAAATTTGTTCTCCATTACCTTTTTGGAGTAAATTATTTTACCTTTCTTCTAAATTTATGACTGGCGAGCAATGTATTGGTAATTTATTTTACCAATATGACAAATTATTTTAGTGTTGCATGGCACTACTAGTATAGCGAGTCTTCTTAAGGAAAAAAGGATAATGTGGGAGTTTTAAATTTTCTTGATCATAGAAGGTACTGAAACCTCAGTCGAGATACTAGGCAAGCTTTGTCATTCACATTTTGGTGACTATTTAAAATTCTTTAAGACTTCTTTGTCTACATCTGTTATGGTTTGTGTCTAGTTGTCCCCCTAAAGCCTCATGAAGTCATTGGGTGGACTTCTGTAATTTGTGATGAACTCATGATCCACTGGGATTACGGTGTGAGTGCTGCTGGGATTATAGATGTGAATGCTACACTATCCTGGGGCTGACAGCCTGAATGTAATTTAAGGGAGACAGACTTGCTCTCTGTTGCTACTGCTCTGGCCCTTTTGCTCTTGCTCTCTTGGTCTTTGCCGACCCCAGAATGGTTGCTCTCTGCCATGTGCTGCTCTGCCTTGGAGCCAGCTGAGTATAGACTGAAACTTCCACTGACTGTGAGCTAAACAAACCTTTCCTTCCTTCATTTTGGATGTCAGGCATTTGTCCCAGCAACGAGAGAACAACTGAAACAACATCTATAAAATACGACACTCAGTTGTATAAGACAATTTAGTGAGTCTTTAAAGAAAGGAAATCTTATCCAGTAGTATAAATTATGCCTATTCATCTTTGTTTTCTCTTGCTTCAACTCATAATAGTTACCCAGAAAATGTTGATTGAAACATTTTGAAAGAACTATGATGTAGAGCAAGAGGAGATTCCATGAGATCTTTATGAGAATAATTTTATATTAATTTATACATTCAGCTTGATTCTAAAGGTAATGGTCATGGGCTGCACGTCCTTCTCAGTAAGGTGAAGCATTGAGATGGTTATAGTGGTTAGATGATTTAAAAAATCTGTATTTTAAAGGGCAAACTCTGCTCAGATATCGGATACAGTCAATATATGGCTGAGTTGTGATCTCTTTTGTTAAAGGGATTCCAGTGCACCCTTTGAATTACCTCCAAACTCACTGACAGATTTCAGAGTTTTAAGAGCTTGGCCACTTTCCACATTTCTGAAAGTGATTCTGCATGGGAAATGTGAGGAAGATGTAGCTTACTTTAAACTGGCTGTCAGAAAGAGAACAATGCAGCTCAGGTGTGGCGGATACTGGAGAGTTCTGAATTTCTTAGTCATGGAAATTAAAAGGTGTGATCCAGAACAATATTCTTCTTTTAATTTTTTTTTTTTTTGAGTGTTTTCCCTTCTTTTGTCATCTCAAGAAGTCTGTCAGGTGTGGTGGCACATTCTTGTAATCCCAGCACAAGTTCAAGTTTCCTGGGCAACTTTGTGATTTAGCAAGACTCTGTCTCAAACCTCCCCCCCCCC
>NDGM011177374.1:0-15125 GCA_002564305.1 Octomys mimax | reverse complement strand
ATATATATATATATATATATATATATATCCATCAATCATATAATGTTCAATTAAAGGTGGATTTTCTGTCACAATAAAAGAAACTACCCCCAAAATGATAAGCCATAAGCATGTATCTCTTGTTTTGTGTGTGTGTGTGTGTGTGTGTGTGACACTGGGGGATTGAGCCCGGAGTGCTCCCACTGAGCTAATTCCATCCCTTTAAAAACTGTCCTGCTAATTTTCTCTTGAGACAGGGTCCTACTGAGTCGCTGAGCTGTCCAGGCTATGCTCCTGCTTGGTCTCCGTGGTTCCGGCCCTCAGAGTGTTAGGATTATGAGTGTGCAACAGCTTGTCCAGATACATATTTGTTCCTGACCTTGAGGACATGAAGCACAGCTCCCTGGAAGCCCTTAAGGGAATACATTTGAAGCTGTCCTTGGAACCAAAGAGTGTTAGGGACGGTGGGAGAGACGATGGAAACGGGCATCAGAACGTTTAGATTCTAAGGGGGGGCTAATGGAGGTGATGGTCAAATTAGATAAGTAAAAGAGGTTTTGATTTATATCGCATTTTCTTCTCAAGTGTTAAAAAGACCTTCATAAGCTATTGTATTTTTCTTCAAAATGATTCTGTGATTGTTCATTCCTTCCTAACATTCTAATTTAAAAAGGTGAGCTCCCCCTTGAACACAGATTGGAATTTAAGGCTCTCTGCAAGGCCAGGAAAGTCTAGACGGCCCTACTTCTTTAGTGCCACGTGTCTGCCCTCATCCGCCCTTCTCTGCAGCCTCCTTCTCTAAGATGTGCCTTTTGCAATGGCCACCTTGGCAGCTGATGTCTTCCTACCTTTTTTGCAGATGCTATTTCCCATAATGCAGATAAATTCTGTCCAGAGTGCTCTCCTCAGTGTTACCACCCCAGTAAACCCTTACTTACCTTTCAAAGTGCAGGCAATAGAGGCTCACATTTGCGCTGGGTCTCCTGGAGAGTAGAAAAGTCATGTACAGAAGGAACTCCTATTCACTCCTACTTTATTATGCTATCCATTCTAGATTAGATTGCTACTCACAGCAGGAAAGTTAAACAAAAGCAGTTAGAAATCCAATCTTAACATGCTTTGAAGATTTGGAACCAAAGTGAATAAATAAGTAAGTAAATGAATCAAATAAGACAATATTGGAATAAAGAGTATAGATGGTATGCTGAGTTTTGATAATTTAATCTTTCAGCACATTGAGAGCTGTTGCTAAAAAGTTTAAAACTCTTTCAAGCTTAATGTGATATTTTTCTTCCATTTAGATGAATTATTATTTCTCAATTCTCTTTTTATGAACAGCCCTATTAAGGGACAGTTCCTATATTTGTTTACTTTTTCATTTCTGGAACATAATTCTTAACACCTGTAATTTAAAAGAAGAGCATTGTTTTTTGGCTCATGGTTGAAGAGAACTCAGTCCATGTTCAGCTGCTTCCATGATGGAAACGTGGCAGAAGAGCAGAGCCTCACAAACTTGCTTTGTTCACAGCAGCTGGGAAGCAGAGCAGGGGAACAACGCCAAAAAGAAAAAAACTAGGGACCAACGTATAACACCCAAGGTATGAACCTCCATGAACCACACAAACATAACCAGAACTGTACTTCATTGGCAGATTTTTCAATTAAGGTTAACTGTCACAGTTCACATGACACATATTTTATCTATTTAACTAATAAACTTCAAGGAATTTTAGTAATGCACAGAATTGTGCAATTATTAAAATATTCTAATAAAAGGACAACTGTATTCCATTATGCTTATCCTAGACTCTACCCTTTTCATTCATGCAACTATTTATTTAATCATTTAAGATAGAATTGGATATTAGCTATAAAAGAACTTTTAAGAAAAACAGACATATTCAGACACAATTACAATACAGGAGATAAGCTGCACAATGGACAAGATGGTGCCAAAACTTAGCTACAGTTATCGAGCCTATTGATGAGGTCAGAAGAGTGGCTCTGTAAGCAAATGCCGCCTTTGCTAGATGAGGGATGAGCTGGAGATTGGCAGGTGACAAAGGTAACAGAGGTGTAGGCATGGCTTTCAAAGGAGAGGGAGCCAAGAGTGAGGAACAACTCTGATAAGACCCCACTGGCATGGAAACAGATTCACAGAGCTAAAAATGACCTAGGTTTTTTCTAATTCTCAAAATCAGGTCTCTCTTTTTTACATGAATTTTCTTATCAGCTTCATTATGAATATTTAAAACTTGAAAAGTCAAGGCTCCATTCTAGGTCAATGTATGGATGACTATGGCCTAGCCACAGCACAAAAGAATACAACCGGCATACTGTGTGTACCACAACACACAAGGAATACAGTTTGATTCACAAAGAAAAGTAAACAGTGCACAATTCTCTGTAAACTTTTAGAAAATGTAATCTAACCCTTCATGACAGAAAATAGGTTGCAGTTGTCTAGGAACAAGGATGGGTAGAGGCAGAGGTACAAAGCCAAGACTTTTGAAAGTCATAGAAATGTTTCCTATCTTGATTGCAGTGATAACTTTCTGAGTGAATGTATGCATCAAAATTGATCAAACTTTAAGTTTTAAATATGTGCCATTTATTGTATATAAGTTATACTCCTATGTATTTTTTTTTTTCGGAACTAGGTATTGAACTCAGGCCCTTGTGCTTGCCAGGAAAGTGCTTATTCTACTGAGCCATCTCCCCAGCCCCCCACTCCTATGTAATATTAAGAGGTATCCCTTTTGTGGTAATATAGCCCTGTGCTAACAAGGACTAGTCACCTAGTGAATGCTCAGCTAGGGTGGTGTGTATTTCAATGACAAGCCAAAATACTAGCAGTAATAAACTCCAAAGAGCTGCAGATAGACCCAGACCTTAGATTTAGAAGTGAGAATTTAGAGAAGAGGACCAACACAAGGTTGGCAGTTGGAGCCTGAGAGATGAAAAATGAGTTAAAATCCTAGCTCTGCCATCTACTCACTGATTTGAATGTCCTCTTCTCCAAGGGCCAGCTAGATAGCTCAGCAGACTAAAGAGCCTGCCTAGGCAGACACAGAGGCTGAGGGTTTGATTTCCCAGCCTGCTGTGCTGGCCCCGCCCTGGGCCATGCTGAGTTGGCTGTTGAGATTGGATGAGGTGGTGCACCTGTAATCCCAGTGCTTGAGAGGCTCAAAAACAGGAGAATCACTATGAAAGTGATCTGTATAGTGAGACCCTGTAAACCCTGTACTAAATACATACATACATACATACACACATAGAAATGTCCTCTCCTCCAGATCTTGCCTGGTTCACAGTTACTTATTTCTCTTCTGCATCCTCTTAGCCTTTTATAGACATTCGACACATACTGTCCTTCTCACCTGGTACAATATCTTTAAATCAAGCAACAATATTAAAGCAAACTTTGATTAGTCTACACAGACAGTGAGAGAAAGTTAGGCAACAATTTTTAAAAAACCAAGAACTATGAACTATGAAGTAGTACGCTGTCATAAGAATGACTGAAGTCATGAAAAACATCTTGACTTCACTTCTTTGTCCAAAGACCATGCACTTGAATCTTTATCTCTACTTTATAAAATAATGGCTGCTTTTTATGACAGAGAACTCTAAGTATTGTAAAGATGTCCAATATGCGTAGACCAAAGAGTGGATTCTAATTACTATTCAGACTTTTGGTCGTTTCAATCCTTAACAAGATCACTTTCAGAAGAAAATAGAAATAATGTGGCAAACAAGGCTTACATATTTTATGAGTAAGGAAAATAATGACTGTGTTTCTTTTGACAAATAATCTAGCCAATGTCACATAGAAGTAATTTCTAATAATAAGTCACATTCTTCTCAAATTAGTGGAAGTACAGTTAAGAAGGCTGTGCCTAATCATTAACATCTTCTGAAAGCTCACTTCTTAAAAGCTCCATACAAATCTTTAGGGTAACTTTATCATTTTGTAAACTGCATTTCAGTTCTTCATCTTTTATTAGTTTTCTATGTATTTAGATGAGCAGCACACTCGGCAATGCTCACTACTTGTCAATTGACTTCCTTGATTTGTCCACCTCAATGTTCTCAAAACCCATCGGAACTATAGTAGCTTTAAGTAAAGAAGAAATCATGTACATTGCTGAGTTCAAAATTTCTATTTCACAAGAAAGGAAGGAAATCAAGGTCTGTAGAGAGCATGACTGTCTCACACAGAGCCCAGAGTGTCAGCGCTTGGTCTAGAATCTGACAGTTCTAGCATTCAGCTTTTATTCTCTTCTCCACAGAACAGATGGGCAAACCTGGAACAGGCTTCTATGTTGTTTTCCTCAAGGCAAATTGTTTTGGCTACTGTAGCTGGACAGCTACTCAAGCTGTTCTCTGTGAGACTCTTCTAGCTACTGCTGCTGCATAACAAGTTCTTCACAGTGGAGAAGCAGAAGATTGCAGCCATCTTCGATTGCTCATAAGGTCCCAGGCTGGGCCTACACGAGGGGTTTATCTAAGCAATTGGCAGCGGGAGTCTCCCTGCAGTTGCAGTCTGGAGACTCTGCCAGGCAGGACTCCCAAGAGCACACGTTCACACAGGTGGCGGTGGGTGACAGACATCTCTCTGCTAGAAACCTAGCTGGAGTAGTGGACTGCAGGGCCTACTGGGGGCCTTTGCAGTATGGTGTTCTCGTAGTCTTGGGTGGTAACTGGCTTTCCCCAGAGCAAGAATCCTGGGCAAACCAAGAGGAGGCTGAGAAGCTTTTCGGACTTAGTGTCCAAGCTCAAGCAGAATCTCTTCAGATGCAATCTGTTCTCTATCAGAGAGTTACTAAGGCCAACTTAGATACAAGAAGAGAGGGCACTCACCTCTCAGTGTGTGAAATTTCAGAAGATTTGTAGAGAGATTTTTAAATGGCCACAGGATCACAGTGGGAAAAAAATTTCAGGTCACCTAGAGGATGTGATACAAAGATGGAAAAATTGACCCACCATCTATGCCATGAAAGAAATTTTGGTGAGTAGAACTTCTTCTTCTCTTTGTTTATCTCTCCAACACCCTAAGTTAGAAAAATGTTATGAAGGATAGTCAACTGCAGGTATGTTCCTTTTCCTAGAAAATGAGATTGACTTTTAAGATATGATAATGAGAGTGACATTCTAGGAGACCAAATAATAATCTTCAAAGTCAGATGCTTTGCTGTGAATTAAGAGTTTAACACTTGAGTTAATGAAAGACCAAAGAGACCTTTTATTTTCCCCCCAATGAGGCTGTTGAATTAAATTTTATTAGACTTCTTGAAGAGCTAGAGCGGTCCTTTTAACTTGATTTGTATGGCTTTCCATAGAGTCCATTGCAGAGGTCAGTGCTTAACAAATTTCAAATGATAGGTGATGATTTAATTGGAAGAGAGGAGACCATAAATGTATAGTGGATATAAAAACACCAAGGAGACTACAGTTTAGACTGCTGTGTGATTCCCAGGCAGGCTGAATAAGGTCATCTGTGATTTTCAACCATCTGTGATTTAAAACAATTTCCAATGCTCCTGATAAGAGCCACAAATACCTTTTAGTAATTAAAACAAGAAAATAAGAAATTAAAACAACTTCCAATGCTCCTGATAAGAGCCACAAATACCTTTTAGTAATTAAAATTCTTTACAGAAAGGAGACATAACTATTAAGTGAAAAAAAAATTGGAGTTATTAAATAATCATTTAAAACACTGAATTAAAAGTCCTTTCCAGCTAGGTGTGGTATTCCAAGCTAAAATCTTGGAGGCTTCAGCCACAGGATCACAAGTCTGAGTTCAGTCTAGGCAATTAGCACAACACTGAGATTCTGTGTTGAAGAATAAAAGAGGGGGTGGAAATGTAGCTCAGTGCAAAGGCCCTGAGTTCAGTCTCTCATACCAATAAGTGACATAGCCATTTCTGATTTCTTAACTTTTCCAGAAGTGGTATTCAGAGGTAAACTGAAAAAGACAATGCATGGGTGACATAAAGAGTATGAATTTTCAAATAATTTTAAGAAGACAATAAGGAAAGTCATAAAACAGCTCTTCCTCTTTAAAATACCACCCTTACATATGTGACATATAATTTCCATATTATAAAATTTTGATTAAATTATTATAAAAATAAATTATTTAAATTAGTGTTAGAGAATTAAATGACCCACTACCCAAAAATGTTAGAAGTTAAAAAGATGTATGGAAAGGAGGAGTTAATGCTTTAATTGTTTGCATGCCTATATTTGGTAGTCTGAGCAAAAAATTTGATGACAATATGTAACACAACAACCATTGTTAATTTCCTATTGTTTTGAAATGCTATACCATTTTTATTGTTTTATGTTTCTTTGTTTTTGTTCTTGTTATTTGTTTTTGCTTTTTTCCTCTTTAAAATAAAAATAAAAAAAATCAATGCCATTATTTCTATGAATTCTATAGGATGGCTGAGCAGGCATACGGCAGGTCTCACATGAATTTCCCAAGCTTTCTGCATCCTGGACTAAAGATGACAAAATGACCTCATTCTCATACCTGGTTTGTTGGTGTCAAGTCTTGAATGGGCTTCTGCACTTTAACTCAGGGAAGATGGAAAATGGTCCCCCAGAGATGTCCTTACTCTAGTCTTCAGGTGATGTGAATATTACTATGCTACTTTCATGACAAATGGAATTGTGAAAAGTCAGGAATCTTCAGAAAGGTTGATCATCCTGGCCCAATGTAATCATAAAAGCCTATATACGGAGGAGGTGAAGAGTCTAAGTTAGTGAAGTTTTAGTAGTAGAAAGCAGTGGTCACAATGATTCAGGCCAGATACACCCAGCCCGGTAGTACTGGCCACCTCTAGAAGATGGAAGGTACAGGGGTAGACTCTCCCCTGGAAAGTCCACAGGGATGGGACAGATGATCTGACCCATTTTAGACTTCTAACTTGCTAAGCATAAGATAATAAATTTGTGTGAATTCACTATCTGTGACAATCTGTTAGAGCCCCAAGAGGGAACTCAGCCACTGACACTTCAGCGGGCTAGCCAGATCCTGCACGAGCCCACTGGCACAGTTTGCAGGCTTCTCTGGTATCTCAGATGCTGAATCCTCTCCAGTAAAATATGTTACATGGCTAAGGCCAGACTTCATGGAAGAATAATTTGAAATAGTGACACGGTTTCATTGTCTGCACACTGGGATCAAAAGAATTTGGCCTCTAAAAATCCCAAACAATCACAGTGGCTATAATATGCGTTATGTATGTATTTTGGCTTGTGCTTTGAAAACCAAAAACCTTTTGATTGAATCTCTCAGACTGATGCTTAAAGCTCAGCTCTGCGACTGTCAAATAATCTATCATGCCTAACCCAGGGCACCATCTGTGAAAACCTTGGTTTTTGACATGACTGAGTTGATAGATGTCTGAAAAAGTACTAAAGCACAATTCTGGGTATCTTTGTGATGCTTTTAAAGAGAAGTTTAGCTTGTGGGTTAATGGCACCAAGAGGAGAAGTCCCATTCTGAGTGTGAGTGACTCAGTAAACCAGGGTCTTGTTGAACCAAAAGCAGTGGAAGCAGTGGAGAGCTTGCACGTTCCACACATTCTTAAGTGCATGCTCTTTTCGCCATTGCTGCTGCCCACAGATGTCCCCCTGCAGTCTTCAGCATCTGAGTACAGACTTGCACCAGGGACTCTCCAGGAGATTTCCAGGTCTCCAGCTGCAGACGAGGGCTGCATCTTTGGTCCTTCTTGTTCTGAGGCTTCTAGCTTCTTGCACGGAGCAGCTACTGGTTTTTTTGGTCAGCGCATGGATGGTCATTGAAGGAGTATGAAACATGTGATTATAGAAGCCAATCTGCAGATCTCCTAGTAACTATGTATGTGTCCTGTTGGTCTTGTTCCAGTGGAGAATCCCCACTAACACACTGCCCCATCGCGGCTGAAGTTCTGGTGGACAGGGATTCTGTTTCCTCCCTGCTTCTGCTCTATTTTCTCCCTCAACTACCATTCCCTTCCTGTTCTTTGCCCTTTTAGCATTATGCACTTCAAAATAAGCTTCTGAAGTTGCTGAGCCATTAGAACATCAGTACTTTATTGAGTCTACAATGATTTTAAAGTTTTTCCTTGAGGAAACTTACTTCACATGCTCTTTTATGTGACACATAATTTCTGTGATTATCTCAATCCTGAGATAATCATTTTCAAGGAATACAAAGCCAACTGCCAACGCCAAGTAGCTCATGTTATTAGACAATTTTTCCCCTGTGTTTTAAAGTTGAAGTATGACACTTGTTCCAAGAATTTTTTTAAAAGGTAGAAAGAAAGAAAGCTCTCAGTGTTCTTTGAATTTACATTTTGCTTCATCTTTTAAGTGAGAAATAAAGCGTATTCGAATTCTCACATCATTAATAGAATGTGTGAGGAAATTCAAAATTTGCATTAAAATACATTCAAAAACAAAGATTTCTGTGGAACCTGCAGGTAAATCAAGAGAAGATGCCAGTGAGAAAAGAAGATGAATATTTTTATGCTAGAAACATTGAAGCTGACTGAATTCACATATTTTTTTTTTTAAATCTATTTAGTACAGAGTCTCCAGGGTCTCACTGTAGAGATCAGACTCGTAGTGATCCTCTTGCTTTCAGCCTCCCAAGAGCTGGGATTACAGGCCCGTGTCACCACGCCCAATCTCAGTCACCCACTCAGTGTGCCCCATGGGTGGGACAGGCTCATATATGTTTTAATTGTCACATTGGTTTATTTTTAAGGTTTGGATTGGCCCAAACATAAACTGTAAGCTTCTTGAACACATGCAGGTTTTCTGCAGTGGTTCTATATTTGACAAATTAACCCAATTGGCTGATAAAATTTCATACGTGTTTCATCAAAGTTGAAACAAAGGCAAGTCCAAACACTTTGTGGCCAGGCTTGCCTGACCGACAAGAAACCTTAGAAGAGCGTGACCTCGGCACAAATGGACAAACCCAATTCTCATAGCTCCAGAAGCTGGATTTTGGTTATTTCTTGTGAGCCTAAACCTGTTAACTGCTGCCTTTCTTCTTGACCTCAGTGAAATTAGCAGCTGAGTTGAAATGTCCTCCTGGATGAATGGCCCTAATGCGTAGAATTGATAGGTGTTTCAGGAGATGCTTACGCCAATTACCCTTATTTGGTCATTGTGCACTTCATATAGGAATCAAAATATTCCACTGCACACCATAAATATGGACATTAAAAATAAAACACAACTGAAATTACAATAGAAAATGCAAAGGATGTCTTTGGACATAGAATTTGAGTAAAGCAGAGTCTGAAGTCTCAATATTCTGAGGAAGCCCGAGCTTTGGCTGCTGACCTCTGCCCAAAGAACTGAAAATCAGAATCTCCAAGACTCAAAAAAAAACCAGCCTCTCCCCTCGGGATTGTTTTTCTGATTCCCGTGTTTCTTGATGGTACATCTCAATTTCTCTATTCCTCCTTCCCTCAAATATGTCAATGTTATTGATTAAGCCATAGTGTAGTAGAAGATTAACAAATAGTCACATGCCACCTGTCGCCACTCTCCTTTCCTAAGTAACTGCTCACTGGAAAAACAACCCCGCTTTCCCATTAAATCTGCTCAGCATGGAGCCCCAAGCAGCCACTTCCAATCAACTTAATTTGAGGGATGAGATGAACAGTATCCTGGCTGCCTTCTCTGAAGCAGATGCTCTTTCTAGGGTCTTGGAGACTACCTGTGTCTTTCATCAGGTGTTTATTTAACATGAGCATAATTCTAGCTGCGCAGTCAAAACCAAAGCAATACACTTGGTATCCCATTGCTGATTGGTTTTTCCATGCGACACAAATTTAACGACATACTTCCCCTACCAAGATGTGATCATGAAGGAGAGAAATCTTGGTGTGCTAAAATAGGTTGATATTCATTGTGGGAATAGATTGCATTTGTATTTTTTGTCCTCACTAGATCTTGGTCATCATCCGAAGGACATGGCTATTTTGGTGACATTATTGGGAATGCCTAGCATAACTCTGACACTCAGGACTTCAGTGATATTTACATAGACACTTGTTGAACTAGACGCATGAACAAAATATCTTCAAGTCTGAACCTGTGTACAGTGAGTCGCCTCTGTACATGCTTTTGCAATGAAGTCTCTGTTATGAGTTAGACCTAAAATGCTTCCCAACAGTCTTGTGTGCTCAGAGGTGGGGCCTTGGAAAATGATTGGCCCATAGGATTACTATACTCATCCATGAATTCATCAATTGACGAGTTTATGCTGAATGTGTTGTCAGGAGGTAGGGCCTGGTTGCAAGAGGTGAGCAGGGTGAGGGGCGCAACCTGGAAGGGTGGGTGCATTTTTCTCCCTGCATTCTCCCTTCTATCCCTGGGTCTCTCCTGCTCTCTCTGCTTCCTGACTGTCACAGGCTTAGCAGTTTTCCCCAGTAGATGTTTCCACCATCCCATTTCTGCTTTGGTGAAATTTCTGCCAGGTATGGACTGAACTCTCTGAAACCATGAGTTCAGAGAACTGCCTCCTGCTCTAAGCTGTAGATGTCAGCTACTTTTGCTACCTCAATGGGAAGGGTGACTCATGCAATCTCCTAGATCTTAGTGAGAGTGTCAACAATATACTCAGCTCCATGTTGTAGATGCTAGCTGTTTAACTGCTTTTTTAGTCTGCTTGCTTGCTTGCTTGCTTTGTGTGTTTATTTGCAGGTGTCTCAGTTGCTCTTCTCTGATTGCTGGGACAAACACCCAACACACAAAATCAAGGAAGGTAAAGGTTTATTTAGCTCATACTCACTGGAGTTTCAGTCCATCCTCAGCTGGCTCTAAGGCAGATTGACACAGGGAAGAAAGCAGCCTTTCCTGGAGGTGGCAAATAGCAAGAGCAAAAGGGAGGAGTAACAGCAACAATGGCAGCAGAGAGGAAATCTGTCTCCCTTAAATTGCATTCAAGCTCTCCACTCCAGGTTGGGTGTAGCACTCACACCCATAATCCCAGAAGTACTCAGACCCATAATCCCAGTCTTGAGCATGAATTAATCTCAAGCTCTAGAAATCCCCACCCCATGACTGCATGAGTCTTTTGGGGGACAACTAAACACAACCATAGCACCAGAGCTGTAAGAATATCACCAGAAGGAGAAAGTTGAGGTAAAACTAAATGTGTGTTTAAGAAAACAGAAGATAAAGGAAAAATTGAGAAAACATAATGTGACAGACAGCAAGAAACATTGTCAATTTTTTGGACCATTTTCAACAAAAGTTAAACTTCCCATCTCAACAGAGTTAACATTGAAGCGCTCTCTCTCTCTCTCTCTCTCTCTCTCTCTCTCTCTTTCTCTCTCTCCTCTCTTCTTTTTTAATTATCATGGCAATATAAATGGTAGGCAAGTTCTAAACTATGTGTCAAAATAGTTTCACAAATTATTTACTTTTAATATTATTTTGTTCAACAAGTTTTTAAATTTATTTTTTTAATGTATTTGGTACAGAGTCTCACTATGAAGCTTGGACTCAGAGTGACCCTCCTGTTTCAGCCTCCACAGAGCTGAGATTACAGATGTTTGCCAGCACACCCAGTCTTGGTACTCTGGGTGACTGGGGCGGGGCCAGCGTGGTGTCCAGTACCAGGGATCAAACTCAGGTTCTTATGCTTGCCTAGGCAGGTGCTTAGACCACTGAGCTATCTATGCAGCCCAACAAGTTTTTTAAATTTATTCCATTTTACTCAATAAGTTTTTCCAAAATGTTTGTGGAAAATCATTAACTTTATAGTTACTGTCCTACCTCCAAGCAGTTTTCAGTCTAGGTAAAAGATGAGATACATATAAAAACATTGTGAAAAATAATACAATGAATACCAAATCAAAATATTTAATAGCAATAAAACAAGAAGAATATGTGAAGAAGAAAAATTAAAAAAATATTCTGTAAGATTCTTAAAAATTAGAAAAAGGAGAAAGGCCACCAGTTCTGCCTCTTTTTTTCTTCCTCCTCTCTCCTCTTCTTCCTCCCCTCTTCTCCTTCTTGTCTTCCTCTCCTTTCTCACTGTCAGCTTTCTGCCGCCATGCCTTTCTGCCATGGCATTTCTGCCTTGCCGAGGGCCCACCAGCAAAGGGACCTGCTGCCTCTGCACTGAAACCTCGTTCACTGTGCACCAAGACAAACCTTTCCTCCTTGTGGCTGTTTTCTTCAGGTACATTTTCACAGAAACAGAAAGCTGACAAATACCATCTTTTAAATATAAGATATGTTTTAACATGAGTTTAGTGTATTACACTCATGTAGGCATGATTTTTATTTCATTATGAATATTGCACACTGTTTTCAACAGAAAGAGATTAAAAGCATGTACATATTAAAAAAGATTGGAAGGGGCCAGCCAGATAGCTCAGCAGATTAAAGCGCCTGCTTAGGCAGAGAGCAGCCGCTAGGGTTGGATTCCGGGTGTGCCAGGCCAGCCCCGCCCCCAAGGCGCAATGAGGATGGCATGGAGGCTGGGCGTGGTGGAGCACACCTGTAATCTCAGCCCGTGGGAGGCTGAAAACAGGAGAATCACTACGAATCCCATCTGTGTAGTGAAACCCTGTAGACCCTGTACTAAATACATTTTTAAAAAAAATTGGAAGAGACTGGTGAGATAACTCAGCAGACTAAATGCCTACTTAGGCAAGTGCATGGAGCAGAGTTCCATCCCTAGCACCACAGGCCTGCACAGGACTGCCCCCGAGGACGCTGAGCAGGCCACCAAGTCTGGGCATGGTGGTGCATACCTGTAATCCCAGTGCTGGGGAGGTAGAGACAGGAGGATCACTATGAGTCCAAACTGTGTAGTGAGACCCTGTGCCAAATACATAAAAATAAATAAATAAATAAAATTGAAAAGATTGGAAGCAAGCAGTTTGTCCTTCTAGGGCTGAACACTGGCCTGGCATATTGCTTTGCATAAAGCAGATGACCCTGAATGTCACTTGAGTGGAGGAATTGATGGATGAATATTAGATAACCACAGATTCTAACAAAGTATCTCAAACCTCATCAGGTCTTGGTACTAAAGCCCTGCCTAGCACTGCACCTGATCAGTGGCAACAAAGACCCTATGGTCATCCCAGATAAAGGTCACATCCATAGGGCCCCTTCACAAGACACCTTCATACCCAGAACACCACCTACACAAGACACTTCACACACCTTTCAATTCTTCTAATAACTCTTCAACGCCCCCACCTTTGTCCCTACCACCTCGCTGCTACTGACTTGCGTGCTCATCTTAATTCTTTTCCTCTTCTCTCTCCAACTCCCTGCCCAACTGCACCAGGACCAGCTGTCTCAAGAGCAGATGTGACCTGAGACCTAACTTCAATGGCTCCCAGTGACGCAGCTGTGCAGGTTAAGTGACCTCTGTGGCGTGGCACACGAAGCTCCTCTTAACTTGGTTCTTACTGGTCTTCACTGGTCACCCCTGGTCCTCATCGCAGCGACAACAGGCCTCTCTCCCTTCTCAGTGGCTTAGAGCCTTCTTAGCTCTGGGTTAGACCCTAAGCTTGAATTCTCCTCTCCTGACTCCTTGCCTGCCTGGCTCCCTTCCACCAACCTGGTCCCTAAGGAAAAGCTCATCTGAGATGCAAATATGTCTTATATTCCCTTGTATTAGTCACTGTCACTCACCTTCATTGTAGTGTCTCTACGCCTACACTGTAGGCTTCCTGTAGGGCCTGAATGTTTCATTCGGTTCTACCCCTGGTGCCTAGTTCGTCGTAAGAACCAAATGCACATCAAGGAAAGGAAAAATAAAGCAAGTGAATGCACACAATCCTGGAGAGAAGGGGTCGTTCGCTAGACGTGATAGGCCTTGCTGACCTATCACTCAGTCCTAGGCACCCCGGCCACCTGTTTCAGTTGCCTGGACCGTGGAGCTGGGAGGTTAAGCTGAGCCCCGCGGGCTGCTTTCACTCAGAGCTGCGGTCACCTAGCAGATCTCCATGCCGGGGTCTCTTCGAAGCCGCCCACCCGGAGAAGGGTCGCGCTTGTAGGCTGCGAGGCAAAGGCTAGCCGGGGTCCAGCGGGCCAATCAAGAAGCAGGTCCTGCCCCGCCCCCGCCCGGCCTGCTGCCGGGAGCCGCGTGGCCAAGTCCACCGCAGTGCGCTCCTGCCATCTAGTGGCAGTTTGCGCTCTCAAGTCGTCTTCAGAGCCGGTGGATTTCAGGAGCTAAAAGCCAAGCAAGCAAAGATAGGACAACCAGCCAGGAAGCCAGATTGAAACAAGTGCCCGAGCACAGCCAGAGTCCACAGTGTCCCCGTGGCCCTCCGTCTGTGACCCTGGAAAAGAAAGCACTGACCCTTGGGCAGTGGAGCATGAGGTTAAGCCGCGCATTGCAGTGCCAAACCGAAAATGAGAGCTGAAAACCAGCTTAGGTTTCCCCGGGAAATAGGAAATGATCCTCCTCGCGATCAGGGAGGGCTTGGGTGTTTCTTCTTGTTGACCTCCGCAATGATTCTAAATGCGTCCTAAACATCGCCCAGAGTTCGTTTTACCCTGAAGCAACGTAAAGAATTGCAACCCTGGGAGAAAAAGCTAAGACTGTCTCTGCTGCTCGCAGCTCTGAGGTAAAACAACCAGGGACGACAGTGCGGAGGTCTAACAAGGCCAATCCTCCGGGGCGCAGGCTGGAAGGATGAAAGACCGTGCTCTGTGCTCCGGTTTGGGAGTCCCTGAGGGAAACAGGGGCTCTTTTCTTTTTTTCATGATGCTCCTAAGCCAAATCATTAAAATAAGAATAGTCTCTGTTTGCTTCGGGGTGACGAACTGCGACAGCCCCAGCTATACAGGTGCGCATAGGTGTGGAGGGCACAGTGCTCATCTGTACAGGCTGTGCCTAAGAAAGCTGGACCGGAACAGGTTCTAGTAGAGCAGCAATCAGCCCACCCCACAGGCCCGAGAGAAGTCCCAACAATAGATTCAGAGAAACAGAATTCCTTGTTGGGAAAGTAGATTCATATGCAAATGCACTGGACGTACAGTTGTGATGCAAGTCTAATATATTGTGAATTTAGCATATGTCGTTATATATTTTCTTTTCTTTTTTTTCATATTTATTTATTTATTTATTTTGACATCAGTTATTTTAAAGAAAAAAT
>NDGM011177369.1:0-17547 GCA_002564305.1 Octomys mimax | reverse complement strand
GTTGCTGTGGTTTGATCCCCACAACTCAAGCCAGCCAAAGCTGCCCTGAAGGCATTCAGAGCACAAAAAAAAAAAAAACCTTCTGTTTTGGGGCCGGAGAGATGGTTCAGTGGAATAAGTGCTTACCTGGTAAGCTCAAGGACCTGAGTTCAATCCCTGGTTCCACAAAAAAAAAAAAAAACCTTAAAAATGACATAAAAAGATTTCTGAACAAAAATCCCATATGGAAAGCTTATTGGATAGATTAATTTACTGTCCAGCTTTGTTGCAAGGTGAAGAATTGTAACTTTTCACAGAGAACTTACTGACCCCATCCCCTTGCTCTATTTTTCTAACTTTCCCAGACTCAGAACACGACCCTAACAGTTTCCCATCAGATCCACTCACCAGAATAAAGTTCCCTCCAGAGGTTTCCTTTTTCTTTTTCTTTATCTTTTCTTTTTTGGTAAATGTGTTGTGACTTCTAATGTTTGGAAACCTGCACTCTCATTTGTCTCCTTTCACAGAAGAGGTGGTTATTCCCCAACAAAGTTCACTTTGAAAGCACAGTGACTTTCTTATAGAAACCATGAGCTGGAGTGGCCTCCCCAGTAAAGATAGGTAAAATAGGAAAGAAACATTGAGGGAGGGGCTGGGAGATAGCTGGGCAGTCTAAGGGGCTGCCTGGCAAGCATGACAACCTGCTTCAACCCCAGTACTGCACGCTGTGTCATGCCACCCCCATGTCAAGCCGGCCGTGGAACCAGGCTTGGTGGTACACGTTTGTAATCCCAGCACTGGGGAGACTGAGGCAGGATGATCACTATGAGTCCGAGCTGCTGGTGAGACCCTGTACCAAGTAAATAAAAGATTTTTAAAGTGTGGAGAAAAGAGAAGGAGGTATGGAGGTGAGAGCCAGAGAGGACACACTCAACATGCATTCCACAAGAGTAGACTACTGTGAGCTTTAGGGGTATTCAAGATATATTGTTGGGATTATCAGTAAGGATTACTTTATTATTTTATTTTCTATTTTATTTTTTGCAGTACCAGTGATTGAACTCAGGACCCTGCACTTTCCAGGCAAGTGCTTATTCTACTGAGCTATCTCCCCAGCCCAATAAGGATTACTTTAACTGGCACAAAATCACAAAAACAGCAGCAACCAACTACAGAACCCTGTGGGCTTCAGGCCAGGTGTTCGCATGAAACTGCCAGGAGGATTTCCCAGCTGAGCTCCTTCGACAGGTAATGCATGTTAAAGGAAAGGTGAAGGAACCCTGAACTAGAAAGTCAGACCGGTTAACTTTGCTGACAGCTCTAATCTGATTTCATGAAGTGAGGAAAGATGAAGAGATTGACAGTATTATTTCAGTCTTGAGACGTCCGCAGGGCTCACAGAATCTACTACAAAAGGAAAAAATTTGCATATAGACAGTATTCATCAGTGTGAGTTTTATTAACTTGTGTTTGAAAAAGTAAAAGACATCCTTTGTCTCCAGCTTTGCCACCAGGTCAGAAATGAATACAAATGCTTCCTGATGACACAGGGAGGACGTGGGCTCGGCACGCTCAACTCTACTCACTTCCTAGAGGATGCAGTGTTGTGCCGCTCGTACAAATGCGTGAGGTACCTGACTGAGCGCATCAGCACGGGCTCAGGGCTGCAGCTGTGCTGTGCGGGCGGGCACTCTAAACGTGCCCCAGCACCAGCTCTGTGCGGACACGGCTCTGCCCCACGCCTGCCCGAGGCAGTGCCCTCCTAGGACCACTGTGCCCCCGTCTGCCTTTCCCACCACCTACAGACTGGACCCAACACATCTTGTCACAGGGAGAAGGCCAGGTTCACAGAAAACTTCCAAGGCATTCGGATGTCACCCTGTGGGGAAGCAGGACCTAGCTCCAGTGGGACCGGTGCTGGCCAACGGGGCACAGAGCACGGGGGTGAGGCGCCACGGTGGCGGGGTGGCTGGTCATTGGCCCTGTGTCGCTGCAGGCCCCACTGTCCTCACCCCCTGAGGTCCCTTCCCCTCACTCTCGGGCCCTGGAGTCCCACCTGTGAAATGAGGCACTGGGCCTCCTCAGGGTTGTGCTTCCCACGGGGCCCAGGCCAAAACATGTGCTCACTGGGTAACTCGCAAGCCACCTTCACTGCTCAGCCTCTCCCAGTTCCGTTGACCTCGCACGGACAAGGACAACGAGACAGATGGAGGCTGGAGGAAGACTGGGAAGGCTCTGGTGCATCTGAATATGGTGATCAGATTACCATGATTTATAGCCGAGGCTTGGGAGCATAAGGATCATAAAAGGATTGGATTTAGAAAGAGTAAACAAAAATTACCACAAATTTAAGATTTTCAAATGAAAAATAGGATCCAGTAATGTTTTTCACAATGGCTATCTTACAATATTTGATGCCAGGAAAATCAATAATGTAATACTGAATGTATCTTATTCTTCATAAATCATGCTTTTTTCTGTAATATGAAATCAAGGTTTCTATTCTCAGAGTTGGGGTTAAAAGTCTGAACTCTTTTCAATGCTCCACTTTAATTTTGCTGAGCACTCGAGTGAGTTTCTAGAACAGCCTCAACAATATGTTGGATCTAATTTTACTGTATAATAAAATCTGCTGCAAAATTAACAAACAATACCCACTTTATTTTTTTAATTGCACACACAAACAAAAGCATGATGATAATTTGGGAGCCAACAACAAGCAGGAAAGCTGAAAATATAAGGAATAATTTGAAGTTAATATTGCTGAAGTTATCCTCAGAGCATGCAATCTGCTACACGTGGCAGACTTGTGTTCCTCATTTCCAGGGCTGCGCAGGGTCTAAAACCAGCTCCCAAGGACGCTGCGTGGGCTGAGTCAGAAGTGAGACCCTGAGAAGAAAGAGCGGCTTCCCTCTGTGTGGCAGGAACTGAGAGAATGGCTATCGTTATCACCGAAAACTACCGATATCGTGAGCAGGCAATCCCGGTGATATAGACAGATAGCCTCTGTAGGTGATATCGCGAATGAAAAACCACGAATGTATTGAAGAACTTACGTTTAGAGAGCGCATGTCTGTATTTTAGATAGTCCCTATATTCCCTGGGGCAATATCTTTTGAATTATTAAGTGCAAACATTATTTCTTTTTCCTTACGACTTGCAAAGAACATTGGGGCCAATATGCTAGCTGTTTAGCTTGGAGAGCGCAGACTTGATCCCCTATCATTATCAAAGTTTCGTGGTTGGACAGGAAGAATCTGACTGCAGTGGAGTTCTGCTGAGTAAGGGAAGAAGGCAGAATTATTTGTCATGTATCAGCATGACCGTATGCTCCCTTGTAAGAGCGCTGTGCGTCCTCTCATGCAAATGTTTGTTAAGTTGTGGTCCTCAGAGCAAACACCAGAGCTGCCTGGGTCACGAGCCCAACTTTAGCAAGTGCGCAGCCCTTGGCCTGAGTCTGCGCTGGCCTCCCCCAGTCCCAGGCCCTGTGTACGGGGTCCAAGGTTTGCTGAAATACGCTTTCTTAATTGTCAGTGAGAAAGACGAAGCTGTTGAACACTGCACTGATGCCCACGACCATATCTAGCTTCAACAACGGTACAATCAACTTCTTTCAAGGAAATTCAGACCAAACGTAACTTTGCAAGAAAGGCCAGGGCGCTCCACTTTCCTAACAGCGGAGGCCCCCCTAAGCTGCACCCTTCAGCTACAAGTCAGAATCTCTCTCTGGCCGCTGTTGCTGATGTGTAAGGGAAGCAGATTGGCGTCTGTGTATGGGGAGTGACAGGGGAATCTTCTGTTAGGCATCCAGTCTGTTTCCTGGCTGTTGGCTTTAGCTTCCAAGATCCTTATGACCTGTGACATGACTCTTGGGTCCTTGTGCGAGGAGAGCAGCTGGGATTCGTGCACCGCCCGGCTCAGCTCACTTAAGCAGGGCAGCATAATCAAGAGCACGCTGATTTAGTCAGAAAGAGAGACCATGCACTGGCCCCAGGGCCCAAGCCAGCTGGCTTGTGTGGGTCACAGGAAGCTAAGGCAGGCGAGGAGGACAGGAAGGGAAGAGGGGCTGGCGCTGGAGGTCGAGTTCGACCCTGAGGACTAGCGACCCAGCAGGTCGCACCTGTGTCACGGAATCTCCCTTAGACACCCCAGAGGAACGGATGGGAGCCGCCGGGGGTGTGAGCCACGCTAGCGGAAAGAGCCACCAGCCCGACATAAAGGGGCCCGAGGGCCTTGGAGGCTGCTGTCACTCATCACACCAGTTCTCTGCACCGCTCCGAGAGCAGTGGAGAGTCAGTGGAGAACTCAGGTGTTTCCCGGAGATCCGCAAGGTGGGCTAGGGGAAGGGTGCGCAGGAGGATCAGGCTGCAGGAGCCAAGCAGACGAAAACCTGGGTCCCCTGCACACCTGCGCGAGCTTGGCAACCGCGTGGGGGCTCAAGGGCCGAGCTCTCCAGGGCTGACTCCCCAGGTGAGAGTGGCAGGTGAGATGACAGGGAGCGACCTGCTCGCAGGCAGCAGAGGGTGGAGCCTGCCCGGCAGGGAAGGTCCAGGAGGAACTCTGGATTGCAGCCCGAATCGTAGCAACTGTGCACCTCAGCTACGCATGCGCAAGGGAGGAGTCGGTCTCACCTGCAGTTAGGGGAAAACCGCAGACCTCGCGCCCACTATGCAAAGGGAATTATTTGTGGAATTGGACAGCAGTAGCAATTATATGCCCACATGTGTGTATCTATTCGTGTTCACATGTACATGTAAATATAAAAAATATTTCAAAAATGAGCTGCCTAAGAACTATTCCACAGAGAAAGCTGTGAGATGTCCACAATAAGAAATTCTAAGCACCTTAGGAAATGCAACCAGGCAGCGCTTTCCTAACCATGAATACCCGCGTGTTAAATGTCTGTTGTCTATATGGATCCTAAGAGTCGGTGTGATCGAAACCAGAAGACCTAACTTTTCTTTCTGGAAATTTGCAGCTGGATCTAAAACTTGCATAGAAATGGAAAGAATCAAAACGAGGAAAAACTCAGGAAGCGGAACGAATGGGAGACAGCCCTGCGGGACGCCCACGCCCGGGAGCCGCTGCAGCTGGGAGAGCAGAGAGGAGCGCTGCCGCAGACAAACAGCCCGGTGGAACGCGGAAGATGATTCCTTCATAAAGCCCCAAGCTGGAAGGGAAGTTTCGGAGTCAGTGGCAGCAGTCCGAGTGGGGCCACAGGAAGAGCAGACTGCCCTGCAGTTGGTGCCCCCACTGGAGCCCTTGGAACCCGCGACGCGCCTGCTCTCTGGCCCGAGGCGCGAGTGGGGACTGGTGTGCACAGCGGTGCGGGCGAGGAGGGCCTGGTGAGCAGGGCGGGGAGGCTCCCCTCCTTGATATTCACATGCGTCCGCCTCGAGCTGTTCCCACAAATCTCCACAGAGCTGACTGGGGACATAAACGTCAAAGCAAAATAAAGCTGGGTAAAGCTGGGGAGACCGCACAGCTGGCCTTTGTGACCTTGCGGCGGGGGAGGAGTCCTCAACCCAAGCAGAAGGAAATAAATGGAATGGAAAGAGACGAAAAATGAGCTCGTGGATCCTCATTCAAATAAGAATCTTTTTTCCATCAGAGTCCACCATCAGGAATGTCAAAATTAAGGAGAGAGGGATAAATAATTTCATAGCGTCGTTCGAGAAAATTTCCATGTGTTCATAACGCAGAGGGAAGACGCAAGCAGTGGAAAGAACACGCAAGCAAGATAAAGAGCGGGCAAAAGCACAGTCGCTCCACAAAAATGAGAAAAAGTCATCGCTTTTGAAAGAAAATGCAAATTGATTTCTGGCTGGATTTAAATTGTTCAAGCACTTTGGAGAAATGCCTTACTTTATCTCCTGAAAACACAAATACATTGGGTGTAAAGATTTAAAACCCTCTGGTATGCATCCATGGAAAAATATAAATATAGCACCAAGACACATAATGGTATTACATAACATAGTTTCAAACAGGGGAAAAAGAAAAATATAATGACATTCCCTGGTGAATAAAAATGTGACATGGTCACATGTTAGAATACTATACAGAAAAGAAAATGAAGCATGGATACATTGAAGCAGGAGGGTGAACTTCACAAACGTAACTGTGAATGAAGGGGGAAACCACGTCACCAACGTGATGCTGAGCCTCATCCTCCTGCATCCTCTGAGCAGTGGATCACGTTTGGATGAGTCAGACGAAGTAGTTTGGAGAAGTTCCTTTCTGTTCCTGTGATCAAGACTCCAAAACCTGCAAGGAACTGCCTCCCCGTGTGTGCCAGATCATGGATACCGCTACCTCATGCATACTCGGGATGTGAGGTCACAGCGTGCGAACTGTCCTGCACGGGTGATAAGTGAGCCCTGCTTCTTCACACCTGAGCCAGGGGCTGCGTGGAACTCATTACTGATTTAGAAGCAATGTATGCACAGGCCGCTATGAACAGTGGCGTGTGCAGAGTGGGGCGGATGCCTCAGTGGGCAGAGGGAGCTGGAAGACGAGCTGCGGAGCATCGGCCACACCGGCGGCAGTGGTCAGAGCATCGCTGGCAAGCACGGGCGAGCCTTGCCTCCAGGTGTTGTCTCCGCCAGCGTGGCTCTGCATGGCCTCAGTCCGTGACCTCCGATGAGCAGCTCTAACCACGCAATGCTCATGTGAAAGTTGTGCAAGGTATTTTAAGTGACGCAAAAGATTATAAAGAAAAAATTGCAAAATTACATTCAATATATTTTGTGTTTGGAGAAAACTCTATGCTGGTAACTTGAGGTACATTTTTACTATAGTTGCACAAGTAGGAACATTTCTCAGACTGCAGGGGGAAAGGTCCAGAGGCGTCAGGACAATCTTGCCTAATATCCAAATGAGCCCCAGAGATGGCCGTGAAGAGGAATCCTGGCCTCGGCCTCTGGGAAGCAGCCGTCATGCTCTGGCTGTTCGTGGTTATGTGCTGTAAACTTGGCGATTTGCTTTCAAACGTGAGAAGCGAGTGAAAACAGAATGTGTAGCATGGCTGTGTCGCCTGTGCTACAACGTGAGCAAGTGCATAAAATCAGAATGCTTGCGTGCGTCCCCCTGAATGCAGCTGTGAGCACCCGAGAGATGAAAGTGTAGGTGCCGGCCTCCTCCTCACTATCTGTATTCTCCAAGTTTCCTACATTAAATAGAATAAGAAAACCCAAAAGTATGTCATAAAATAAATGTTAAATTCATCCTGCCAGTCTACAATATTTCTTGTGCCTGCTTTTAGTTCTATCTTTAATCGTGGCTACATTTAGCAACGTGAACTACTCAGCGACTTGGAGGGCAGGCCATGGGTTGGGCCCAGGGTCTTGGTGTAAAGCCATTTCACCAGCCTTTTTAACTTATGTTTTGATCCAAGATCTCTAAATCGCTGAATTTCCCAGCCTGGGTTTGAATTTGCGATCCTCCTGCCTCAGCCTCCCAGAGTGCTGATATTACAGAAATGCTCCACCACACTGGGCTTCCATAATTATTAAAACAGAATAAAATAGAGTGATAATTGCTTGAAAACAATGATTAACAAAGCATTAGTTGCTTTCCAACTTGGTTATTATATCATGAGGCAAATAATTAAATATGTATCAAGTTTGACGCTGGGTGGGAAAAACATTATAATGCAGATAAAATGAGGTAAATCTCATGCTTTCTGGTGGAGAAGCCCGACAGCTGCCCCGAGAGCAAGGCGGTGGGCCAGCCCCCTGCATACGGCTGTTCTTATGGAGAGTGTGGAAGTGCGCCCAGCTGAGGTAACAACACGTTGGATTCATACTGTATTGAAGAAACATTTCTTTAGAACAACACCAGCCCAGTTTCACAGTGTCCGCCATGAAAGACACAGGGGTTTTCTCTCCCACTGCTGGGCCTTCTCACCACAGCCCCTCTGAAGCCACACAGACTGTGCTCTGGGGTTTATGCTCCTGCTTTGCTTGTCCTCTATTCAGGGCTGTGGCCACGTGGCAAGCGCTGCACCCTGACCAGCCCAGCTCGCTGAGCTAACTTCGGCGTCACTGGGTTGGGGAAAAGCGAGCAAGCACTGAACTCATCGTAGGCAAAGTGAGGTCTGAACTTGCACCGGGACGAGGTATAGATCAGGCTCTCCAGCTGCAGCAGCGAGAGTGCAGCTGCATTTTTCTTAGGAACTTTGTAGGTTCTTTTAAACAGAAAGGTCTGTGCCTTGTCAGTGGCCTCAAGGCATAGGAAGAACAGAACACGTCCTCTTGCCGTGGGCGGGCCGTGGTTGGAGCAAGGTCAATGACAAGTCTCTGGAAGCAAAGGCAGGGACGGAGAATCCCAGGACATGTGAGTCCACGGTGCCTTGCAGTGAACAGGGTCTCCACTGCACCACATCTGCAGGCTGCGAGTGGACAGAACTGGCCTGGGCCCCAGCGGCAGAGCAGAGCAGAGCGCACGAGCGACCGGAAGGTCCAAGAGGACGGACGCTGCTTTCACAGCAGAATGTTCTGCATCTCTGCTTCTCAGCCCTGCTGTCCCTTCTGTGAGTGTGGAGGAGACCCACACAGCAACAAAGGACAGTCCCTGGCTGTGGCCCTGCTGGGTCTCTGTCCGCCAGCTGGGCAGCAGGACCCACCCGGCTTTTCAGCCTTCACTGTTCCGCTGCACAATGTTTGGGGTTTTCTTGTCACTGTTCACATTTTCAGTTTGTGGCTCCATCTGTCCCCACAAATCAGATGTTGCCTCACAGCAATAATGGTGTCGCCACTAAGTCAACAAAGCAGCAGCAGACTACATCCACAGAGGGAACAAGATGTAGGGTTCTGAAGCACATTTTCTGCTCAAGAAAATGTGTTTTCTCTCGCTCCGCTCATCCCTCTTTCTATTCTTTCCACATATAGTTCTAGCAGGAAATACATTTTGTGATGATTTTACAACTGTGGCAAGGTACCACGGACTACAAGCTGCTGACCGACCACTTGAGCCACAGAGGGGCTGAGCAGCCACCACTTGGGGCTGGAGGATGGAGGGCCTGCTGGAGGACCTGGAGTGCAGGGGCAATGACAGTGCTGGGAAGCAGCCGTGGGCCCAGCAGTCAGCTTGGAGGGCCACGATGCAGAGCTGCCCAGTGTTCTGTGAGGCAGTGGGCCACGTGTACCGCACCTCCATCTGTCCACAAGGATCCCCGAAAGCAGATGGAGTTTGGGCCCTTGGGGGGTGGGGTACTGAGGACACTGATTCCTAAATGAGTTTCTGGCTTTCCTTCAAGCTGAGCTGCACTGTGGGTCGGAGTTTCCAGAGTAATGAAGCCTGGGTCAAATACAGTCATCACATGGAATGTGGAAGAGGCCAGGCCAGCAGCAAGGGCAGCCACAACTGTGCCCAGAACATCTGTCCATGAGGAGCACAAGCACAGCAGTGGGCGTGGGCATGCTGGATCTGCACTGACACAGTCATCAGTGTGCCGCGACCCCCTGGGGTGCTCAGAGCTGGGAAGTCTTCGTCTCCTCATCAGCATTCAGAGCATGTTCATGTTCACGGGACTCCCGGGCTTTCTTGCTGTTGTATTATTTAAAGGAAGCAAGCAGAAGTTGCTACAGTTAGAATACAGACCTGTTAACAGGCAGTGTGTACAAGCTGGGCAGTGGTACAACTTCAGACAACAGGAGCCTCGCCAGAGGGGGCTCAGGCATGAATCTGGGGCTCCTGATCCTCGGGACACCCCGCGGTGCCCTGCTGGGCCCAGCCTCTCCACAGCGCAGGTCTGGGCCCGTCACAAGGAGGAGACCGTCTCTCTGCACAGGTGGCCGTTTCCTGTGGCCCAAGAACCTCCCGAGAGTCTCATGGGAGACAGTGACTGGAGTGGCTGAAGTTGCATTAAGACACACGGGGACATAAGCAGCACGTTTATCAGCCTCACGTGGAATGCAATGCAATTGTGTGGGCTTTTAAAAAATACAGTGAAAATGCTTTTCTATGCTCTTCCCGGAGGAGCAGGACATGTAGATTACTGGGGGGACCGTGGAATCAAGCTGACAAGACTTCGGGCCAGTGGCAGAGCGGATCCTGTAGGACTGCACCACCAAGGAAAATCACACACAGAGCAAAGTTCTCTGCTCAGTCCCTCCTTGGAAGCATAGGCTCAAGGGACAGCCATGCAATGCAGAGCCTGAGAAGGAAACCACGTAAGTATTTACAGACAGGCTGCAACTCATGATGTGGCTTTATCAGAAGACTGTGATGCAATGAGTTTGTAATAAAGAGCACGGACAAAATTCTAGTAAATTCAAAGTGTTTATGTCAATGTATTTTCAAAAATATAACACAATTATATTTCCATGTACAGCTTCTCGTGTATGTATGTGTAGTGTGAGGAATTAAAGCCTGGTCCTTCATACTGAGATTAAAAGATTTTATTTTGAGACAACTTGCCCAAGCACCCAAGCTATACTTAGACTTATACTCTTCCTACCTCACCCGTGCAGGGTGCCAAGATAGAGAAATGTGTCCCCCCTCCTGGCTCTCAACATATCACTTTTGCAAAAGGAAAAAAACACTACAGCTAAACAATAGGGAAAGTAGCATTCCATTTGAAGAATGCAAACATGCTCAACCGTAGATGAGCTCCTGGAAGCTGGGCGTGTGGCCCACGTCCATAACTTCAGTGCTCTAGGAGACCCAGGCAGGACTGCAGCGTACAGCCCAGGCTGGCTGGATGAGCAAGGTAGCAAGACCCTGTTCCCAACAAATAGGATAGGACGAAATAAAGGTCTGGCATGGGGGCTCAGTGCCAGGGCTTTGCGTTGAGTCCACAGTACCAGTAGATTGATGACAGATAGATTCTTATAAATCAATAACAAAAAGCCAATGTATTTTTACAGCAACCAACAGGTAAACTGGAAGGTCTAATTTAAGCAGGATATGGAATACAGAATAAAATGATCAAGAAATGGGCAACATTAGTACAAAATTGGACAAGGAAGGCAGAAAATGAAGTAGTCACCTGTGAAGAGACCAGAGAGGAGGAAGGGAAGGAGGGCGGGCACCGTGGGCATCCATGGGCGTCACAGTGCCACTCACCCCAGCAAAGCAAGGGATCGCGTAAGGAGCTCCACGGGAAACCGGTGACAGGCAGGGCACGAGCCATGAGAAACACTTTCCATGTAGCACAAAGTTGCAAATTCACAAAGACAGTGAAAAAGAAACACGGCTGCAGCAGAGACAGAAAAGGAGAGCAGCCCTTCCGGTGAATGTAAATCCACTCGGAATACCGGGGGCTGCGTCTGGCTCTGGCTCTGAGTCCAGGTAGAAGAGACTCGGAGAGGAGGATGAGAGTGTAATTAAACAGCACTGCTGTCACGTGAGTGGGCTCCATGGGACCTGGCGAGGGTGGCATGCTGCCAGCCCGCACACCTTCAGCTGTGAACCTCTGCAGACTACGGGCTCTGATTCTTTGCATGTTGACAACCGTGTGTCACTGGTCACTCTGTAGTCAGAAAATCTGTCTTCGCTATTAGAAGACAAAGGATAAGGAGGGGCCCACTTAACATCTGAAAAAAATTATCAGTGAAAGAAGGGAAACATTAGCAGGAAAGCAAAATTTTTTAAAAGAGAAATAGGGGTAGAAACAAATGTTTCGAGCAGCTCAAGTGAAGAGTGCGAACAGTGGACAGTGAGAGTATTCCCACTTGCAAAGCGAGCATCTGAAAGACCGCTGAGATGAATCAAGTCTTCCAGTGAGAGTACGGAATAAGCCCCTCGGGTTAAGGCGCCTGCTTTTGCTAATAACCAGCATGGTCCCTCGAGAATGTAGGGAGTAATGTGTGTCTTCCACGGTAACCTAAAACTAAAAGGCCACAGGCAGTGGGGGCCTCCCTCCAGGTGAGGTCTGAACCCAGACTTCGGGTGGTGCCAGTGCTGTCCGGCCAGCAAGTGCTGGAATGAAGGTGCAATCGCTGAAGCTGTTGACTCACGAGGTTAATCCTCGGCTCCTGTTGGGTCCGTCCTCAGCACGCCTACATTACAACGTGTGACGCCCGCGGAGCATAATCTAAGAGAAGACTCCAGTGCTTAAAGAACACACGCCTGCCGGTCACACAGACCTTGGGTAGGAGAGCTGTCTAAATCAGTAATCCACCCGGCTTACCAAGTAAGACAGGCCCTGCGCAGTGGACACCACGCGCTTGCTCGGCCAGAGATTGCGGCCACAAATCGTGCACCACAGGTAGACAGAAGTGATTCTGACCGCTAGGATTTCTATGACCAAATCACTCACTTCCTCATGTCCCTTACTTGACAGTATGGCTCTGTTGTCTAAGGAAGAGGAGGATCTGGAGACAAAACCTGCGGACCCAGGAGTGCAGGCAGGTGGGGACACTGCCTGCTGACCTAGGGCCTTCGGCTTTCATGAGTCCCTCAAGCACAGTGCCAGCTTCGGCCTCCTATAACTTGCTTAACTATGAGTCTTCAATAAATTTAAATATTGTCATTGAATTGAATACTGCCTAGGATCTCATAACTGTAGGGCTTTAATAAATTTTAATAACCAATATTGAAAACTGAGTTTTCTCTCTGTTGAATTATAAAAGGCACATATCTCTTTATCAGTTTTTATAAAAAAGTACTTTCTGTCAGGCAGTATCATTTCAATCAGTAAGAACCGTGAGGTAAGTGCTGCCCCCACCTGAATCCCTCGTGCCCTTCCATGCCACTTGGCTGTTGTCATGCTGTACCCTCTCAGAAGTCCAGCGATCTGGGGCAGCCTCCTGTCCCTGGGCCACAGGCGCAGGTGCCGAGGGAGGCCAGCCAGGCCGTCGCACCCTGGCTCGGCCAGCGTGACGCCAGAACGGGCCCAGAGGCTCTGCCCACTGCAGGAAGTGTTGGCTAAACAGAGCCCAGCTTCGCTGCTGGGGACCAGCGCAAGGCTCACGGCCCCTCTGCCGCCTGGTGCGCCGATGGCCCCAGGAGGTGGCTGCTCTGCTTGTTCCTGAATGTGGTCCCAACAACGTGGCACTTTATTCCTGATGCAGAGGAACAGCTCATCCTCCTAGGAGCTGCCGAGTGAGTGCTGCAGCACCTGGCATTCAAACCGGTGCAGCAAATGAACGCCACTGCTGCGGAGAGCAGCCAGATGGCGGTGGGGCCACCCCGCCTACTTCCTCTGGGGACTAGGGGTTCCCTGTGGACCGAGAGAAGTGCGGTGCATCATGCACAACTAAAGGAACATGCATGGAGACAGGGCAGCCCTGGTTGGGAAGTGATTCTTCTAATTCATGGGCATTCAGAATAACTGTCACATAAACCATTAAAAGAGAATCTAATTGCAGGTTTAGGATTATGGAATTGAAAGCCCTCATGGATTTTCCAGTCAGTTGGTGATTACTTTACTCATTATCAGAAGTGACTTTATTTAATTTCTCTTCAGAAACGCATGTTCTGAAAAGTGTCTCAAGTGTGTTGTCTCAAAGCCTCATCTGTGTATGTGGAAACCTCATGTACATAGTTTTCTATGGAGAGAGATTTGAATTGGAACCAGTGGGAATCAGAACCAATTTAGTGGTGAGTGCTGCAGAATGAACCAAAACGCTTCCTCGCAGAGCCCGCCCTGTGCCCGGACAGCGAATCTGCAGACCGAGGGCCACTGGGAGCCGGGTGCACAGGGCTGGTGGGACAGGAGGGAGGGGAAGGGAAGGCACCGCTGCAGGCTCCGTGGGCAGGTGCCAGGAGGGAGCTCTGGAAAGGAGCTCTTAGCCATACAGCGCGTGGTGCAGATGCAAAGTCTCTCCTCCATCATCACAGGCAATTCATGCGGAATCCCTCAGGTGCACGTCACAGTCCTGAGCTGAGAAAAACGGTGAGCAGACTCCTCGTACAACGCTGCGGCAACTTGCACGTCGCTCACCTTTGTTTACGGCTGTGGCACGTGCTGTTCCTCCATTACCATAACGATCAGTTTACGTGGCCCAGCGAGGTGGCCTTAGGGTTCAGCCGCAGGGTCCTGAAGCTCAGCCTGCAGCATAGCGGCAGGGCAGTGCAGCCTCCAGCTCCCTCTCTGGATGCAGATGGGGAGCCCTAGGACCCAGCGCTGCCTGGAGACCACACTGCCCACTCCGGGACCCGGAGCCCCTGCTCCCCCGGCACGGCCCTTCCCACACCACAGCTCCGGAGAGGCCGTGAGCAGCAAGTGGCTCGGGCTGCACACGGGGTTTCGTCACCCTGGCCTCCACAGTTTCCTCCAGCCAGGGCTTTCTCACCCTGGGACCCACACAAAGGAGTGCAGGCTGGGCCACTGACTCAGTCGTATGTCTGGGCAGGGCTGCATTTCTAACTCACTTTTCAAGAATAATTCCACTGCACATGGGTTCGAGATTGACAGCTGCTCTTTATCCTTCAGCATTTTACATATTTCACTTTTTTGTTTGGTTTCTGATGAGACGCCCAAGGTCACTGCTTTCACGTACTTTCTATACACTGGTGTCACTCATTGTACTTTCTTCAAAAATTTAATTTATTATATTATTTTCCATTTGATTTTGTGTTCTCTTTCATTGTGTTTTCTGTAGTTTACATAATGCCTAGAGACATGGCCGTTCCATACTCTGTGTGTGTGTGTGTGTGTGTGTGTGTGTGTGTGCTGACAGTTACTTTTCTCAGTGTTCTTCGAGTTGGTACATGTGTGACTTGGGATTTGGGAACATCCTTCGATTATTACTTTTAAATATTTCTTCAGTTCTGCCTCGGTTACTTTTCTCACTGATGAGACAAAATATCCAACATCCAGTTAAAGAAAGAAAGCCTTCTTGTGCTCTCAGCTTGCAGGGTTTCAGTCCACAGAGAGCTGGCCCCAAAGCACAGCAGCAGCAGGGGGCATCGCAGGGAAGGAGGCGTCCACGGCAGGGTGACAGGAGGCACCGAAGCAGGAGCGCGCCTTCTCCTGACCTGTCACATCCCATCCAGACTACAAGCCTATTGACTGGCGCCGCCCTCACCCAGGGAGGGGCTGCTGCCATGCAATGCTGTCCTAAACCAGTTGAGTCACCAGCAACTTCCACACACATGCACCAGCCGCCTCCCCTGCCCACGTCCCCTCTGGGCTGCTCTGGGGGGCGCCTAGAGCGAAGCCGCCAGAGGCGCTCTTCTGGGTCCTGCTGCTTGCACAGAGAGCAGGCCACTGGAAGCTTCTGCAGGTCCCGGATGCTCACTGTTGGCTCTGTTGCTGCCCTTGCATTTCTGTGGGGAAAGCTTGTGTGGGTCCACCCTCACCTCCATGATTTCTGCTGCATCTGTACCTACTCTACTGCTAAGCCCTGTGTTCCACATCTCGTGTCTTCACAATGCCTCCTGGTGCTTTCTTGGCGCTCCCATCTGATTACGCCATGCATCTGGTCTGCTATTTCATCTGCTTTTCCAATTAAAGCATTCTGCCATTGACTACTTATTTTAAACTTCTTGTCAGAGCAGTCCAACAGCTGTACCAGCTCCAAGTCAGCCTCTAGTGATTGCCTTTTTAAAAACCTTTGGTGTGTTTTCTCTTGGCAATTGATATCCTGCCACAACTCACACAGCAGTGGGTCCTAAGAGGCGGTGACAGGAGGTTAAGGAAAAGCCATATGGACACACACTGAAAGGAAAGCTGGGGCCGGGCGGGCCCTGACCTCTCTGATGGAGAGGTAGCGAGAGCCCTGCAAGATCTGCATCTCTGTCTACAAGGTAAAAGGGAGAAATGTGCAACGGGGCCAGAAGTGCAAGGTCTCCGTGTTTTGTTGTAAACAGTAAAAGCAAATCATTCTCAGAGCCGTCTCTGCTATAGTTGACAGACAAGAACCCCAAGGCCAGACACCTGCTGCCCTGGCCTTGTGCTCGCCCCAACAGCTCGCCCACGTGGCCCGCTCTGGAGTCTTGGGTTCTTGGGGCTGGCTTTGCTCTGGCTCCCAATGTGCAGTCACTTTCCAGCTCGGGCTTGTATTTTTGTTAAATGGAAGTTATCCACACTGCATCTGGTAATAAGAACTGCGGTAAATGGCCTCTAGGCTGAGAATTTATGGGATTCTGTCTGGTGGTTTTCTTAAAACTTACACAAGCCTTAAAATTTGCTTTATGCTTAAAGTTTGCTATGGCTACAGTTGCCAAGGGCTGAACCTCCCTCTGATACTCTGGGAGTCTTTATGGACAGGCATTTCCCATCTGTTCCTTTTCCCTCTTCCGGCTTCCTTGCATCTCTTCCTTAGGGAGAGTTCGTGTCTCAAGGCTCTTGAGTTGTCGCTCATCGTTGCCGTAGCGAAGCTTGCTGCTCTGACGTGGAGCTTCGGGGGACCCTCACTAAACCTTCGGACCGCGCCTCCTGCCTCGGGCTTCAATGCCATACCTGCTCCTGTGACGCTGCCCCATCCTGTGCGCCTCAGCCCACCGCTGGGCCCGGGACTGGACTGTTCCTCCTACCATCACTGAGGGCTGCGGGCCCCTTTTTCCCTTAGAGAAGCAGTCTGGACAGATCTGGAGTAGAAAGAACAGCAAGACAGGGTCTGACAGAGCCTTCTCCAGAAAACCCAGCCTGTGCTGTGGACAGGTCTGGGTCCGTCCCTGTGGTCACCCTTGCCCCACCTGCCAGAGACCCGTGGACCAGTGGCCTTCTCTGCGTTCACTCTGAAGGCCTCGCAGGGCCCTGAGCTGAAGACTTACACTCCTCAGGAGCATTTCCACCTCCAGCTGGCCCACCCTCTTTCCTGCCGTCCAAAACAGTTGTCTTTTAAAGCTTTCCAGCGGTTTCTACTCCAGGTACACAAATGGTGACTTGGGAGTGCTCTCGGCTCTCCAGATTCGTGGGAGGCATTTTGGGCACTAATCTCGGGTCTGCTCCGGGGTCAAGAAAAGCCCTTGATTTTCAGCTTGCTCTTATAAGGACAATAACGAGGTTTTTCAGCTCTTTCCATGTTGGATCCCAAACCGGAAGTGTGAACTGTCTTTAGGTGGGGGGAAGGCTCTCGCCCCACAAGCGCTCGCCCAGGCTCTGGGGCTGCCAGTCCCATGCTCTGCAGGACGGGCGTGCAGCCCATGTGTGCCCCCAGCACTGGTCTCCCCTACCCTCCATCAGTCCCCTTATTTGCAAAACTGAAGCATCTATGTAAACCTAAGGCTGAACCTACCTCCCAGCAGCCCTCCTCAGGTACCTCAGCACTGCACTCCCGAGAACATCCCTGGCTGAGCGTTCAGTGCACGCTTTGTATTTATTTTTAATTCCAAGGTCATGTAACTCCGGATGACTTCAACACATGCAGAACAAAACTGACACAGAACCTGTAGCTGAGGTGTAGCATTCAGTTCCTATGCTAGCTTTTAATAATTTCCTTGATCCATTTTTTAATTTTACGTTTTTATTTTTTAAAGAGAATACAAAATAGCCAAAAAATAGAAATGATGCAAAATTTTGCTAAGCAATATAATAGGCATTTGACAATGGTTGTACTGCATAGTTGTAGTGGTTGATACATTGTGTCAACTTGGCCAGATGACTCCCCTTGCACTTCCTGCTGGTGGGGGTCCCGCCCTGGGACACAATTGGTTCTGCCCCCAGAGTGACTC
>NDGM011177367.1:0-28849 GCA_002564305.1 Octomys mimax | reverse complement strand
ATATGATGACTTGTGTCCCTGATTTCAACATGGAAATTCCTAAAGGTTATGTGCAGAAAATTTTGTTATATATTAAGGATGAACATTATAAATATTATTGAATAACGTTCATAATTAATGTCATCCTACAGTTAAGATGAACATCACCAAGCTTGACATATTAAACTTGGCCTTAATGTAACTTTATTTATTATGAACTTTTTATTCATACTTTAAAATTTATCCATAATCATAATAAAACTGTCCAAATTTTTCCATAGAAAAAGAAAGTACAAAACAGAATAGAGTTATTCTAAGTGGACCTTGTCCCTCAAATAAAACCTGTAATATGTACCATTTTTCTAAGCCCTTGAACAAAAATAACTTTACACCTGACTTTTGCTGGGCTTATGTCTGAAGAAATACAAAACTCTTGGTGATGATGTTGCAATAAGTTTTGTGCCTTTATCTATTGTGTGGTCAGAGGTAGGCTAGTAACAGCCCCTTAAAATACATTCATGCCAGGTCCCCAAATGCGCTGGTCTTCCTTTAGATGTAAAATAAATACTTTGTAAAAAGATTAACTCAAAGACCTTGAGTGAGGGGTTAGCTTGGGTTCCAGGCGGCCCTAAATACAATCACACATGTCCTCATGGTGGGGAGAGCTCAACTTGGAGGAGTGCAGGGCAGGAGGACCATGCAGGAAAGGTCAGGGCGAAGCAGCCACAAGCCACCGACTCCCTAACTTTGGCCTAGTGCTGCTGATTGTAGATGTCCGGCCTCTAGAACTATTCCAAGAGAAAATAAACCCTTGCTTTTATTTTTGTTTTTAAAAAGCATACCAGTTTGTGATATTTTGTTACAGCGGCTTTAGGACCCCAATACACCGATGACTAATATGCCTACGTCAAGCCATTGGCATTTGCACTAGTGATACGTATGTCATATCACATCTCAGTTTTGTTACATGCAGAAATGGTACAGAGGAGCCAGAGATGCACACTGGCTCTGGTGGCTAAGGTATCTAGGAGCTCTCAGCAGGCCACTCAGAGCCTGCCACGTGGCAGAGGAGAAACAGTGCCCGGAACTGGCAAATATGACAGGTGTGAGAAGCGTAGAAAGATCACCCCCAGGTGTCAAGGTCCTACACACAGAGTTTCAGAGACAAGCACTAGACCCTGGAGTGGTCATACATTCTCACAGAGAAAAGCATTAGCTATAGAATATACTGGGGAAGCTGCCTGTTATGAAATTAGAGGGGACTGAGGCTAACGCTTGGCTCAGCAGCTTTCATTTTTAGACAATAAAGAAATCACTGGGCACAGGAAAGAGTATTGCCAGCTTCAAATATCTGCAAAGTATCTGTCTGTCTGTCTGTCTGTTTGTCTGTCTGTCTGTCTGTCTATGATATACTACCCTCGTTTGCTCTATTATTAAGTGAAAAATTAGAAATGAAAGATTAAGGATAGCAGTTTCATCATGTACAGACACTGGTGTATCAATGGTTTGACAACAGAGGCATAAATACGGGGGGAACGTGGCAGTATAGCTAGTGTAATGGCTTATTACCAGGTCTGGGGGTGAAACATGATAAATTCCTCCAGCCTATGTTTAGATCAATAACAAGTGGTATTAAACAAGGTAGAGAAAGTATAATTCAATCAAGAAACCTGTAAGAAACTGTCATTTATCTAAGCAGTAAGAGGGTTTTGTCACTAGCTGGTAGTATTGTCCATAATTAACCCAGAAAGATTTTTAAAATTTCTGATATGTGTTTCAGGAACAACTAGACCATATGACAATTCTTTAATCATTCCCGTTTTACATATGAGGGAACGCAGGCCAAGCACGAGCAACCTGCTTGCACAACGTCATTCAGACCAGAGTTCCTAGGCTGGGAGTCTAGCTCAGGTTGGTTAATTCAAGCCCTTCTAAAAGTAAGAGAGAATAATATTATCCTTCTTTGGCAAAATTATATATTTTTTCACTTAGTTTACTTATCAGGTAAGATTATTTGAATATTTACTGTGGGTCAGGAATTTTTTTCACGCTGATGACTGGCAACTTCTGTTTATTGACGGTGTACGTTTCTGGCCCCCATGCTCTTCAGGGAGAACCTGTATGTACCCTTTCATTTTGGATTTTTATGGGCAGCGTTGTGGATGCCTTTAAAGGACACACAGCTTGTTGACTGCACGAGGAGTCACTTTTCTTGACTCAAGAAAAGTGCACTTTTCTTGTCACTCAACCTGTGGCTCTACGTCTTCAGCAGACATCCACTCTGCTGCAACACCATGCGGTGCAGGCTGAAGGTTGCTTCATTCGTTTCCATCTGGACATTCATTAGTTCTTACAGGTTAAAAGCATATTATAAAAATTAGGCTTTAAATGTAGACATATTCTGCAAGACTATTTTGACCTGTAGAGGCTTTCATTAATAACCATAATCCTGCTATGAAATCTGCATTTTTCCTTCCAAATCCCACAAGGGTGTCATGCTCAGGACCCTCAGCCACGGCACTGTGGGCATCTCATTCTGCTTGTTCACCAAGGTCATTTATAAGAGTAACAATTGGGTGAATAATGCTTGGTAATTCAGGAAAAGATATGCTGCAGTCATGCTTTCCCTGAGTAAGTGTAATGCTCTAGTCTATGCTACACAAGTTCAAGACAAGCTCACAAGTACATATAGTATTCTTTTTAGATTTACAGAATTAGTTCCTCCACTTGTACGTGGCAAATATAAGGTTAATTTAGTTCAAAGGTAAGCCTTAACAAACACGTCAGAGCATATACTTGAAGCTATATTTCGTATTTATTACGAAGTTATGAATTAAAAGGCTTAATTTAGCTCCATGAAATTGCTGTATTCTTCCCTAATGAAAAACATCAAACAAAATAAACAGAGGGGCAAAGTAGAAATAAAAGTTAGCTTAATATGCTGAATTTAAATCACTTAAAGTGGATGACTCTAAAAATTACCTAATTTTCTGTTACAAAGAGTCAGATATTATTTGACACTTTAAAAATGCATTAATGAGTATATTGATTTGCAATTGTTTTGGAAATATGTGTTATCTGGGATGTTATAGCTTGAGTCTCTCAAAGCTCATGTGTTGAAGGATCTGTCCCTGATGTCATATTGCTCTGAGGCGGTAGGCAATTGGACCATAAGTTCTTTAACCTTGTCAATGGGTTCATCCACTGCTGTGTTCCGGGCTCAGCAGGCCATCAGGAGATGGTGGGTAGAAAGAGGTGGGGCCTACCTGGAGGACATGGGTCACTGCAAACACGCTTTGAAGGCTGGGCTTTGGCCCTGCCACTTTTCTCTCTGTAGCTCTCTCTCTTTCTCTCTCTCTCTCTCTCTCCCCCCCCTCTGTTTCATCTGTCTCTCTCCCTCTCTCTCTTCTAATACAAACACCATATGAATATTCTGAAAATAAAAAGAGAGAGATATTATCTAATTTCCATGGTCATCATTTTTTTTTTCTTTGCACAAAGTACTCTGGCTTTAGCATAATGAATATTTTTAGGTTAAAATATTTGCTGGCTTGTCTGCAATCAACAATATCCATATTATTATGGGAATACTGCATAGGAGATATTACATCTTTCTTACAAGAATTCAAACTGCTTTAGTGTCACATTAAATTCTTAAGTATCCATCATATAAACCATGACAGACCTGGAATGCGGCATGCAGAACACAATATTTATCTCCTCCGTGAATAGTTACAAAGCTACATGTATTGTTAGTAAAATATTTAGCAACAAAGATCAAATGCTATTGTATCTAGAATGTGTATAAAGAAGCTAATAAATAAAATTAATGTATGCTGTTCTTCACATAAAAGATTTTGGGAAAAATAATAAAATGTCTCTGATGCTCAAATTAATGTCAAATAGTTAAAGCCTTACTGTCTCTTTTTGGGGAAATACTCAGTTTTTCCAAGTTTATTTGGTCTACTTTTAAAATGTATTTAGGTAACTAATTTCCAGCCTAGACTCTGAGAAATTTATTTCAAACTTCAGCCAAATTTATGGTTTTAATGATGAAAAACTCGGTAGCTTGATAAACCCACTGCTGGAAGTTTTCCACAGCAGGAGCTTGAGCAAGGGGCTGGTCCGAAATGAAAGCGGCATCATCTGCATCTCAGCATCCATTCCAGAGTAGCATGACTAAATTAATAGGAAGGCCTGTGAGGTAGAAAGCAGAGGCCCCAAGCATGCGAGCCGTTGAGCATCTGCTTATACTCCAGCAAATACAGCCTATTCAGTCACAGTCACTTGATCCCTCCCTGCCCAAGACTATGTCCAATATCCCTGACCAAAGGTTTTCAGAGGCAAAAAAGCAAAGGAACAGTGAGAAGACACTAGCTTCCTAGGTGCAAATATAAATCAGCTTCTCTCTGGAGAGCTTCAGTGTCCTCACTGTGCAAGGTCTGGCTGCCCAGTGTGGAGCAAATTCAAACATTAGGATCAAAGGCAGCATCTGAGAATGATTTCATCTTATAAAAGGAAGAACATGAAATATATTTTAAAACAATGACATTGCACTGTAATACAGAAGCACATGGTAGTTTAATTTAGAATTATCTAGAACTTTCATTATGGGAGCTTTACTCTACAGCTGTGATGTTTACTACAGGTGATTTTGCATTACTTCATTCTTTACATGGCAAATATTGAACAACATTTAATTTTTATGGTAGGTAAAGTGTTTCATTTTCTCCCTGTATCACACAAAGGTTGAGTCTGAGATTGAAGTTTTGGCCCTGGCTCAACCAAATAATTGAGCATTGGGAAAAGCCGGGCACACACCAGAACGTGTCCTTGGGCTGACACTGCCTCCTCTAAGTTCTTTAAAGTTTTATGGCTACAGGGGTCACCTACAGAAAGTGATGCCTGTCAGATCCACAAGGCAATGCCGGCCATTATTAAAATGCTTGAGCTGCAAGGCTGCAGGCCTGGATTCTGCTCAGCTGGATGGGATATTAATCACCATGTTGTCACCGTCCATCCAGCCTGGAGGCTGGGCGCCAGAGCTGTGGGGCTGCGACTTTCCTCAGTGAGGTAATACACTGACTCTGCAGAAGCTTCTGCACAAAGGTCATGAAGGAGTCCCAGGGCATGGATATTTGGGTTGAAAAAGCTGAACTGTGGCTTATTACAGTAACTTATTTAAAAAGGAAACATTTGCATCGTAAGTCAAAAATACATGGGTAGTGCTATGTAGCACAAAACATTAATTGTAAATAAACACTGTGATACATATTGAAGATATTTTGATTTCAGTGATTGAATATTACTCATGCATTTATTCCTTGAAATTAGCTGAGGACTGAATGTACTGAATAAATTTATTTAAAGTTAAATAATGACAAAATCTCAAAAGAAACAGAAGCAGTTTAATAGTAAATTTTCTTTCCTGCATATAAAAACTTATATCATAGCAAAAATAAACAGAAAGTTACGCATTTACCTTTAGTTTGTATTTTCCTTTCAGGCTTTTCCTGCTTTTCAGTTTTCTCTTTGTGTATTTCTAAGGAAAGATAAAATATAGAATTTAAAACCTTTTTGCAAAACTCTAAAATTTAAGTTGTAACAGTGACCTGTACTTTACAATGTTATCAAGTACAAAATTGTCTATCTAACAAGCATGTCACTGTATAAAAGAAAAGCCTCCATACTTAGTTCTCCATCAAAATCACTTATGCACTGAAATGAGGGAAAAACTGAAAATCAGTTACTTGGAAAAGTTTAAAAGCTTACATCGACAGAGCCCTGTTGTCACCACTTTCTATGCTAAAATTGATTCACAAACTATAATTATGTTTTATTTCAATTACTCTCAATATGAATTAAGAATTTTTAATATGAATGTCATTTAGATTTATGAAGATTTAGTTTTTACATATTAAATTAAGAATTTGTGAAATGAACTGCAACCGCTACCTAATAGGAAATATATCTCAGACGTATTGACTCAAAGCTGTGTTTATAATCAGCAGTTGGCACTGCATTTAACCAATAATTGCTTCAAACAGATATGCCACATGCTCCTAAATAAGTCAGTTGTACATTTTTTCCAGATATCAGGTTTCTAACAAATATAGTCAATTTTCTGCCATCTTTAACACACATGTATAACCAAGTCTTAGAAAATGAAGTTAATTCTGAATTTACAGTTAATTTATATAGAAGTAAATTTGAGATTAAAGTTTACAAATATGATTACTACCTCTGGAAAGTGACTTAATCTTAAATATCATGGTTTTTCTTAGAAAAATGTTAATGATGTTTACTTATTTATCTATCACAACTTTATTCCACAGATGGTCTGAGATGGCACTAATCACTGTACACATTTAAAAAAATCTCCACTCGTAAATGTGCATTTGCATTTCTGTAACTTTTCCAGAAGTCTACTAAATCAAGACCAATTACAGGAAAACTCTAAATAACTTCAAAAAAGACAGATGCTGACTTCTATTTTCCTGTGAAGGAGGAAGCCAACCTCGTGAAGATTTCCTCTCCACAAGTGCTGCCGCCAGTTCCTCCTTTCACTATTAACGCCATCTTTCTGTTCTCCCTCATCCCGTCCTGGACTTAATGTGGCCAGAAGGAAGCAGCTGAGACCTGGAGCCCGGGCACAGCTCTGAGGCAGCGCTCTGAGGTCCCAGGAAAGCTCTCAGAAGGGTGGCACGCTTCTGTCTTCCAGCCCTCACACAATCTTGTTTATCAGAGCCCCCGCAGGACAACAGGAATCCTGGCTGACGTTCACCTCTGTAGGCTTGCGCCACCACCAGCCTGTCACCTAGTAGCCCTTTGCCTTGGCTAGACCTGTGCTATCCAATGGAGCAGCCGTTGCACACCAGGCATCGTATGCATGTGCTATGTGGGTGTTCCCGACTGATGCACAGTGCATGTCTAAAGAATGCACAAGAGTATGAAGAGTGGCTATTAGGAAGCCTTAATTTTGTATTAAAAAGCGAGTCAGGGGCCAGGGAGATGGCTCAGTGGAATAAGCGCTTCCCTGGGAAGCGCAAGGACCTGAGTTCAATCCCTGATTTCACCAAAAAAACCCAAAACAAAACAAAACAAAACAAACAAAAAAAAAAAAAACAAAGCAAGTCTTTAGTAAATTATAATTAATAAAATTTTAAATTATATTATTTGGCTATATTGATTGTGATGGTGTTATAGCTCGGCTGGGCTAATATCCTAAATCATTCAAAGGAACAGCAATCTGGAAGTTACTTAAAGTACTTTGCAGACATAATAAAACCATCAGTTGACTTTTAGTGAACAGGTAATTCCTGATAATTGGTTAGGTTTATCTGTTTCCCCGGGATGCCTTAAAAATAAGCGTGAGTTTTCCCAGAACAAGAGAAAAAAACTCCTTCCAGGGCAGAAAGCTTTGGCCCATGTCATCTCCCCCTCCTGACCGCAGTCTCCTGGGTTCAGGCTTGCTTCATGGTGTCCATACTCACACAGACAAACGCCCAGAAATAAAGACAGTTTGTTGTTTCGTTTTGGGTTTGATTTCCTGGTACCAGAGAGTGAGCCCAAGGCCTTCTCACCGCGCTCTGTCCCAGTCTGTTTTTATTTGCTAATGAGAGACACGATCTTGCCAAGTCGTAGAGCATGCCTGGGCTCCAAAGTGGGATTTTAACATGAAAATGGGGCTTCCTTGTCTCATGATGTTGTACTTTTTTCATTTGAGTTTATACTGACATGCTGGATTGAATATGATTAAAATTAATTTTATATTTTCTGTTTTACTTTTTAGTGTGCTTCCCTTAGAAACAGGTGTGTGTATAGAGTACTGTGTGGCTTCCACAGACACCCGCTGGCCACTCAGAAGAACAAAGGAGGAGTCCCAGAAATCATATGGGGCATCAGGTGGGACGTAGACTCTTCTGCAAGACTCGGTGCTGGAAGCCATCTGGGTGAAGGCCGTTGCCAGAGCCTCCCAGGCTAACTTAGGTTTTGGGGAACTTGGGCAGATGGTGGTGAGAGAGAAGTCAGTCCCTGCTGACTTCTGATCTACCCTCCAGTTCCTAAAGGACAGGGAAAATGTGTGGCAGAGCACAGAAGGGGGCAGCAGGTGCACAAGCTACTCCGGCTCCTCTGCCTCTACACACAGATCCTTATCCTCTTGAAGGAAGTGGGGGGCTGAATTGTAGCAGACAAGAAGTGAGTGTGGGTCCATCCCACAGGAAAATAAAGAAGTTAGTCTGAAAACGTCTGAGATCTAAAACACTGGTAAGGGCTTATCAGTGTCGTTGAGTGTTGTTTTTTATTCCAGATTTTTTGAGATAACCTAGGAGTCAATTAATGAGTGAGTGGATAAAGAAAACATGTGTATATATGCAACACATTATCATGCAGCTATAAACGGGGTCCTACTACTTTCAGCAAAGCTCACGAACCTTGAGGACATTGTATGAAGTGAAATAAACCAAGATCCAGAAAGAGAGCACCACATATTCTCTACCATATGTGGAAACTGAAAGACAGCAACCTGCACAGTAGAATAGGCCTCAACAGAGATTGGGAAGGGTGGGTGGGGCTAGAAAGAGTGACTGGGTGTGAGCCGTGCACACTGTGTGCATGTGAGAAAATATCACTACGAGCTCGTTATTAAGTGCAATTAATCTGTGTTAGTAAGTTCTCTAGGCAGTTACTGTGGGGATTAAGAGATACAGCGGGGCATGCAACTGGAATGAAAAAAGAATTGAGATGTATGTTGTGCATGTGCCAGCTCCACCCAGGAATGTGAGCAGTATGTGCTACAAAAGTGCCTCTAAGGGAGGCATGGCTGGTGTGGAGAGCGAGGGAAGGAGACAGGTATTTAAGAAGGAATTATGCTGTGTTACACACATGTGCTAACTCCCCATAAAGAAAGTAGGCATTACACATTACACACATGTACTAATAACGTACATAAATAAATTGATAAGCAAATAAATGTACAGTAAATGGAAGAGACAGGGACCAAAGGCATTCTCTGCATCTGTTTGGATTTACACAACAGAAGGTAAATACTTGTGGGTTGTTTGATGCATCTCATGTTTTACCTAAGCAAAAAGCTAAAGAAAGTCTGATGGAGAATTAATCTACAAAGATGGTAATGTATTTCAGAGAATTTTCTTTTGTGCTCTGTGATAGAGAGAACGCAGCCTTGGAAGCAGACAGTGCTCCGGAGTGAAGCCCTGGGTTAGCTTCCCTGACTCTGCAGCTTGGCTAAGCGAATACCCATTAGGAAGGTTTTTTTCAACTTAGTCACAGACTCAAAAGAGATGCTCAGTGAAATCGCCTCAGCTTCAGCAGACGGAAGCAACAGGTACGGAGCCTAGCAGGTCTGTTTGTTTTTGTTTCCATTCACTTATTTATTTCAGGAACATCATCAATCAAACTCTTAACTTTGGCTTCATCAGTATTTCTGCAGACAGCTCTGGGCAAACAGCAAAACTAGCAAAGGGACATCGACAGTTCTTTGCTTACAGAGGGCCAAGACATTTATGATTCAAAGGTAAGGAGAAATGGAATGCATCCACGTGCTTTGTGGCTGCATCACACCTTTTTTGGGGCCCTACCTGTGGCTACCCTGGCTCAGAAGGGCCCCGCAAGGGCTCTGCTCCTCGCCAACAGCGCCTGCTCACACTGCGCCAGGGGAGGATGGCCACTGTGCTCCTGCCCAGCCCAGCAGCAGTGTGTTACCGATTTAATCTTCAGCAAGATCTTTCTTCTCGCATACAGGATCCCGATTTGTTACCTTCAATTGCCTTTCCAGCCGAGAACCTGTTGTATTTTTGGTAAATTAAACTCAAAAGATTGAAGTCATTAAAGACAGAAATGTGTTGTCCTACAGTTTTTAAAACATTTCAAAGAATAAAATTTCCTGAAGTATGAATACTAGCATATTCAAGAATTTCCACAAGAACTGTGCATGCAATGGTCTATAAAGGCGTAAAGCTGCATTTAGTATCATGCCCCTTTGTAAGGAACACTTTCTTTAAACCTGAACCAAATTTGAGTACAAAAGAAGAAGGTCACGGGAGTCATTATTTACCTCCAGATATGTGTGATGTAGAACTGGGTGAAAGCCAAATGCTGCAGAAAAGGTGTTAAGCCTCAGCAGCAGATGCCAGCTGGAGTCCTAAGCCATTTTCTAAACTGAACACTCTGAATCTGAAGACTTTGTGACTTCAAAGGACAAAGGACAAGGTCTTTGAGTACAGATGTGAAACTTTTTATAAGTTTTAAAGGATGAGTTTGATTTGAATTTTGAGAATTAGAGAAAGGAAAAAATAACAGGAAAAAAGAATGACAGTTGTCCCTGCTTGGTAAGAGGCAGTGGAGGGTCTCCTGGAAGAAGTCCTTGACGACCCTGCTGGTCAGAGTGAACGCAACTGCTGGAAACGTTCTCCTGGGTCCAAAATGGTACCAAAAGCCCCTCAGTGCTTAAGAAAAAGACAGAATGCAGGTGGTATTTCCCTTTTCTTTTAGTCCTCTTGGCTTCCACCTAACAATTTCCCATCTACTTGTAAAGACGACAGGCAACAATGAGAAATAACGCAGGCGGTGTCTCATCTGAGAATCTTACTCATCTCCTGCTCCAAAGGCAAACTTCTGCAGCTCCCAGGGAGCCTCATGTGCTGGGCTTTCAAAGCGTGTGCAATTTTCCTCCACTTAAATAACTCAAAGAACTCAGGCTCTAACTTCCATAATTTGTTATTCAATGCAGAAAATGAAACGTGCCGTCCTCAATTACTCTGATTTTCTAAAGTACATCAAACAGTGTATGAGCCATGGATTGCTAGGAAGTGGAGGTGCAGGCGTGCTAATGAATTATGGTGCTGGGAATAAATAAAAGTGGCTTATCTTTTAGATTACTCATTATTTCTGAATTTTAATGATCTTTAAATGACTATTTTAATAATGTTATGAACAATGCCATAAATCTGTAATAAAATTTTTACTGAAAAGATATCATGAATTTTCACTTGAACATGTGGATAATCTATTAAAAGATCTATAAAAAAGTATTTTCATTTCTGTCGACCATGAAAATATATCTTAAACGGGTACTTAAGTTAACCTGTCCATTTCCAATCTGATTCCCCTTTTAGTAGCTTTGAGAACTTCCTTTCTTTATCTACCAGATAAGGCTTACAACAGTACATGCCACAGATGTTTACATGAGGGTCCAAATAAGAGAAAGCATCTAAGATTTAGAGCTGCTCCTGACAGCAGCTAAGCATCATGGGAAAGCGCAGTGCCAGCAGCAGCAGTGTGGTCATTCCTTGTCACTAAATACCGGAGTGATAATTGCAAGAATCATTTGTTTTGCTCTACATGAAATGGTCAGTGCTTGACAGAATACACAGCATAACTGCTTGATAAATATCCACCACATGAAAAATGCTTATGTGAGAGCTGGCCAGATAATTCCCTGGACTAAAGTGCCTGCTTCAGCAGAGCACAGCGGCTGGGGTTCAATTCCCTGCATGCCATGCTGGCCCCACCACCCCCGGACATGCTGAGGTGGCAACTGAGACTAGCGGCAGTGGTGCATGCTTGTAATCCCAGCGCTTGGGAGGCCGAAAAAAGGAGAATCACTACGAGTCCAATCTACGTAGTGAGACCCTGTATACCCTGGTATACCCATCCTAAATTCATAAAAAAACTTATGTGTATTACAGAATGTGGAGATAGATTATATTTTATCTCTTTTAGATGATACAATTCTCAGAAACAGTTCAACCACATAGTAAAATGATTTTTGAAAAAGTTAAACGTTATATTTCCAAATATTTCTACTATCAGCTTCAAATGCCATGGAGAGTTTTACTACTCCACAAACTCTTGCAGAGTTTTCTACTTAAAGAAATAAATAACATATCTGAAATTTATTTATGATATAGAACACTTATTCAAAAGCTTTTGGTCTATATCGATCTTATTAATATTGTTTCTAAAACACCAAAATGCCAAATAAATTTAAAGACAGTAAACATGTTTTTCAATGCCGTGCCTTACAATACTCCAAAGCTATTCATTGGTGTTTATAAAAAATATGTAAACTATAAGAGTGTTATACACATAATAAAATGTTGATAATCAAATATGATGTTCATTTCAACAGAGAATATTGGAGACAAGATTTTAGATTTCAGTGTTTTATTTTGTCCAGTTTAAAGAAAGAATCAACAACTCTCCCTTTCATCCCCAGGTTTGCGTCTGCTAGCAGTCCTTCTGCCTCTCCATTATGGATTCCATCATTATAGTGATTTCCATTTGCTCTTCTGTCCAATAATATTTGTCCCTGTATGTGGGGTGGGTATGTATGTATGTATGTATGCAAGTATATTGTGCAGGGTCTTCCTACACAGGACTCCTAGTGATCCTCCTGTTTTCAGCCTCCCCAGCACTGGGGTTATAGGCGTGCACCACCACACCTGGACTCGGTCGCTGGCTCAGCCCACCCAGGGGCAGGGCCAGCATAGCATGTGGTATTTTATGTAGAAATTATAAAATTTGAGCTTTTGCTCAATATGTTTATAAGAGACATCTAAAATGACAAATATAGATCTTAGCAACCATGTGGGGGCCATAAGGTGCAATTTTTGGGCGTAATGAGGAATTTCCTGGTTTTCCTTGGGTGAACCACGGCCCTTGTAGAAGCACACACTTGAGTGAGAGAAAACTGCCAAGCTGGAGGTGAAGATTCACTGTCTTGACCAGCATCTTCCTCTTTAGCCCACTTAGTGCTGTGAAGCCGTCCAAGCTGTCTGCCACAGTATTACAGCTCTTCACGGGCCAATACATTTCTCCGAGATCCTCTTAGTTTGCCTTCTGTATGGAACTTGGGCTGAAAGCCATGGGCAGCACCAGAGAAATGAGAATGTTGAGGGTTGCAACAGCAACAAATGAGGTCAAATTCAGCGCAAATGGATCAAATGAAATAATTCCTAGAGCTGAGCTTCTCCGCTCCTAGGTGTCTTGAAGGTGTTTTGTTATGTTATGCATGTTTTTGCTTAGACAGAGCTTGTTTACTTACAGTCATAATAAAGCTTATTGTTGAGTACTTTATAATTTTGTCTAAGATGTTCATGGTCAGTTTAAAGCACACAAAGTTACCTATCAATCACACAGTTCATAAATTCAAAATATGATCAATCAAGGAGTTTTAAGTGACAGACTCATGAAGTTAAAAGGACAATCTCTATTACCAAGGCAACTATCTCCATGCAGAATGACAACTCTGTTTATTAAATCATTATGAGGATTGTAAGTTGCAAAGAATGCCTTTTATCATTGCTTTCTTTAGATGGCTCAAAGGATCAAATAATACAAAATGCCATTGCATAGTTTTTCTCAATTCTGATATTAAAATTTAAATTATTCATTTGAATGTAACAAATATTATTTATAAGATTTTTCTAATTGTTACTAGGACACAAAAGATTAATTAGAACAAACTATTGCACAAATGTAGTTATCTATGTGGTAGCTAAGTAACGCTAATTGAACATATTTTACTGAACTCCGTATTTTACATAAACATACCAAATTTTGTGTAGGTTTCTCGTATTTTTTGATACTTTTTTGTAATATTGATGGAAATATTCTCTGGTAAAGGGTAAATAGGAAGTATAAATAGAGAATTGTCTCCTCTTCGTGGTAGATGTTGTTTGCAGTTAAATGGGTGCTTGTTCCAGATGTATGGATAGGCAAATATTGAGAATTTCCTACAGGGATGTTCATGTTCATAAATGTATAATAATTTGGAGTTTTATTTTATTATGTTTCATTACATGAAAAGAGATGTTCACCCTTCCAGGAAAATAAGTCTTATCTTTGTTTACTATTGATTCCTACAAAAACTTTTCCAACTAAGTATATTAAGATATTTTCTACCTAATCTCATTTTTGCCCTATGCTGGATACTCTCCAGTTAATCCATTTCCTACTTGGGTTTTATTCTCTCCACTTATAACACATATACTATTTCCCAGGTGTGCATAAACTGGACAAGGGGAAGTGGTTATAGATGATGATGTCCTATTATGTAATCGGATATGTGCGAGGATGGGCTGTGTTCGTATGTATGTTCCATCTGATGATATTCCAGACAAGATCGATGAGCTGTGCGCCAGTATCATCTGCAGAGACTTTCGAGTGTGTTCCTGGGCTGCAGCCCAACCTCGTTAGCCTGTTGGGATGAGGGACCCTTCAGGGATCTGCAATTTAAACAAAGCTCTCAAGTCATTGCAGAACCACAAGCGGAAGTGCAAACTGCTGTCCAGGTTCATGTTTCTCACATTTTCCTGTGCGAGCAATTTGCCACAGGATCTTCTTAAAATGCAGATTCAGAGTCACTTAGTTTAGATGGACCTTGGACTGCTAAATAGCCGCCATAGGCGAATGCTGCTCAGCCACGGGCTGTGATTTGAGGTACAAAGCTCTAGTCCAGACGAAGCTCTTGATAGAACTACCAATACGTGACAAGATGATTTCATCTAAGAGTCAAAACGTCATAGACAGGAAGGACCTGGACATCAGGGTATCCAGCGTCTTTACTGTACAGGTGTAAGAACTGAGAGTCACTGAGGCTTACTGACTTTACCGTGATTAAGCGAACAGCAAAAGGGAAGCCAAATACCTCCCCCTGTGTTCACTCGAGCTTACTGGAGCTCTGTTTCCAGGTCTGGTAGTTCTGGTGAGGAGATGTCAGTGGATGTCCAATAGTCTTGGTCATTGTGACAGTGATGTCGGCTTGGTTCACATCTTGCCAATTTATATTTTCAGCCATGAGACACTGTGCATTATTCATTCTTCCTCCTTGTGTCCCTTGCTTGCCTCTCAGTGTACAGAATTCCCTACTTTTAGAATCACCTTTTTTGGTTGCTATGGTTCTCACTTTGGTAATGACTTAGACATATTATTGACATTTTGGACAATTTGTTTTAATGGGACAGTAATTACATGTTTAGTTTTATTGCTTCATATATTCTTTTTAAAATTATTTTTCTGTGTTTTTTTTAGGGAAGGGTCTACAGGGTGTTCAGGGTCTCACTACTAGATCCGACTCACAGTGATTCTCTTGTTTACAGCCTCCCAAGTGCTGGGATTACAGACACACACCACCACACCCAATCTCAATCAACAGCTCAGTGTGCCCTGGGGTCAGGGCCAGCACTGCATGCCCGGGGATCAAACCCCTGGCTCCTGTGGCTGCTTGCAGACACTTTAATCTACTGTGCTATTTGGCTGGCCCTGCTTCACGTTTCTTAAGGCAAACCACACTGTTGATCCATTTCAACTGCACTTGCAATGGTTTTCAGTCATTCACAAAGTGCCGTGGTCGCCGCTCTCAACTCCAGAGCACTTTTCTCCACAATCACTCAAAGTCGTCCCCAGCACTCCCAGCACATCTGTCCTCTCTCTCCCTGCACCCCTCAGGAGGCTCTGCCCGGCTCAAACTTGCTGAGTCAGATTTCATCAATCTGAGGTCACCTGGAACTCTGAGTTAAAAATCCAAGAATAGATAAGGCCCTCCATGACTGCCGGGTAGAATCCATGACTGCTACAATTCCTCTCTTTCTCTTTCATGAGCCCCTCCTCTTCTCATTTCAGTTGAAGAAAGTGGGGCGGTGCCGCCTCAGTCCATAATGCCCATTCGCCGGCCTTCATGCAGTACATGTTGCATCTATCTATTCAGCCAATTGATTGGTTCCAACAAGGGGCCTGAACTCAGCCCACGTCAGTGAGAGCCAACTGAGCTGTTTCCTTTAGGAGATTAGCACAAGCCCCTCCTTAATCACTAAAGGAAAATAATCTTGGTCTTAAGCTTCTGGTAACCGTAAATGACCCAACTAAAGAAAATCCTGCTGAAGAACAGAGAAGACTGAACAGGAAAAACAGTGGAATAGAAAATATGCTTTGTGTAACATTATCCAAAAACCTGTACCAAGCTACGCCTACAGCTGGCTGGCTTCACAGCACGCCATCTCTTGAACCAGGAAAGTGTCGCTTTTATCAGTCTGAACTGGATTTTGGTCTCTTGTGAGCAGAGTCATTATAATGACAGCATTCCTTGGATCTGATACATAGACCACACTGTCTTCAGCAACAAACAAAGAAACGATTCTCTGGAACATTCCCAGCACCCTTTTTCTCAGCCTCCCCTGCCTTTCTCACTCAGTCTCCACCTGCGTGCCTCCACCTCTTCTCTCTGGATCTTGTGCCTAAAGTTCCAGGTCTGACCTGTGTGGAGACAGACAGGAGGAAGTTGATGCAGCAAGTTCCGAGAAGACTCAGCTCTGATCTCAACTCACTCAGAGTTGAGAGCTAAAGCCAACTGCATCTGCTGCCTAGTAATGCTACTAGGACCCATGTAAGCACTGTTCTCAGGCTGTGCAGTTTAACAGGGTTAGTCATCTTTTCATTGTCCCTGCTTTTCCCCATATATTTTTCAGACACTTGGAGCTCAGCCTGGTCTAAGGCCCTGAAGCTGCCAGCAGAGATGGATGTAGTGAGCATGCTGGCTGCTCACTGCCCCATCTATCTCAGGACCAGTGACGCCATTCAACCTTTCACTGCCCTCTTCCTAAAGCCCTGCATGCTTATGACAATCAGAAGGCCTGCTCTGTCTCATTTCCTCTAACTGCAAAGAGCTATTGTGGATTTCAATAAGGTAAGAGAAATACACAATAAAAGAGTTACGTTTAAATTTACTGGGCAGCTCTTTCAATCTTCAGAGCTATACGGCAATTTAAAAACACAACTCTGAGGAGCAGGTAATTTGTTTGTCCTAAGTGGAGGAATCGTTTCCTCTGCCATCGACGCACGTCAAGTGCAATCTTATCTGGGCCCTGCTCATCTTTAAGACCATTTTCCTGTTTCGAAAAGCAAGCAGTTAGGAAGCAAGGAAATTAAATGTAATATAGAAGGGCCTCCAGCGCTTTCCTCAAAAGCAACACATAAATCTATAATCCGGGAGGTCACCATTCACCTAAAACTGAAGACCAGTTTTCATTATCCACAAAATGGAGCATGCGTGGTTCTACATGACTACAATTATGCTTTCTTAACTTTGAAGTCATTTGCTCTTCACACATAAAATATTTAGACAATTACAGTAAAAATGTAATATTTTCTAATTCTTCAGTCCCTTGAATGCTCATAGAATATTTAATAGTAGAAACTAATATTTTAAAATTTGACAAATTGAAAGCTAAATACCCATGAAGAATATAAAGACATGATACTACATGTAATGCCCTTAAGCTACATTACATCTATAACAAAATGAACCATTAAGTAGCATGCAAAAATTTCATGTGGATTAACAATTTACTTAGTAATCCATCCTGCAACCTAGCCACTAGAAGACTGGACTATTTTTCCAAATCAAATTAGAACAACAATCATCACCTATAAATAACAAGGAGGTAAAATTCTTATTTTTAAGAACAAAAATAATTAGGCAAAAGATGATTTAAATTTATTTGATTTAAATAAAATGCCTTAGTTAGGCACAGGACAGTTGAATAGAAAATGTAGCCTGCAAAATTAGGTTATATAAAATCATTAAATATTCCATGTACACAAATAGAAAGAATATTAATGATTATTTAGATGGCAGAAAAGTAAAATTTTAGCCGTGTCGGCCCCACCCATGAGGCATGCTGAGAAGGCAAATGAGACTGGCCATGGTGGTGTGTGCCCATAATCCCAACTTGGCAGGCTGTAAACAGGAGAATCACTGTGTGTGCGATCTAGTAGTGAGACCCTGAACACCCTGTAGACCCTTCCCTAAAATACAGAAAAAAAGAAAAAAATTAAAGAGATTATCACTCTATATTATTAAGTATTATGGCCTATACTCAAAATTTTAAATATAAAAGAACTCACAGTAAGAGGAGAAACTATAACATCTCTTCCACAACGATGATATTAAAAGTATAACTTTCAATGCAGAATACGTATGATAAATGTTTTATAAACTGTTACAAACTGCTTTAAAACTTACATTGCCTCTGTAAGTTTACTGAAAGAAAAGTTTGTACCTAAAAACAATAATTATAAGAAAACACGTCAGTCACTTTTCACCTACTGTTTATCATTATATAGCTTTTGAATCCAAGATATTAGATACATATTTCCTTCAATGCTCATTTTAAATATAACATTGTCAATACCTCTAGTAAGAAAATATATTCAATGTTTTAAGATAATTCTTAGCCCCATTTCAAGTATGTACTTCTTCAAAATACTATTTCTCATAATTTTCAAACACATATCCTTTCTTAGATTATTTTGGCTAATAAGTTACTGACACTAAAAATACAGTATTCTAAACAAGTACTTTAGAGGTTTTGTCTGATTTAATGAATCAAAGGAGTAATTCATTTTATTTTATTATTTTTTTAATGAATTTAGGACAGAGTCTACAGGGTCCACAGGGTCTCACTCCACAGATCAGACACATAGTGATCCTCCTGTTTTCAGCCTCCCAAGCACTGGGATTACAGGCATGTGCCACCACGCCCAGTCTCCATTGCCCTCTCACCACAACCCGGGAGGGCACACTGGGGCTCAAACCCCGGCCTCTGTGCTCTGCCGAAGCACAAGGTAGTAATTTAAACAAAATAGTCCCACAACTTTTTTTGATTTGCAATTTATACTAACCTTTACACAAAAGTTTATTTTAAAATAATTCCAAAGGAAAATTCAAATCAAGAGTCCTGGTGTGATGTCTCAGTGGACTAAGCATCTGCTTTGGCAAGAGCAGGGACAAAGGTTTGATCCCCAGTCCCACGTGCCGCGCTGGCCCTGCCCCTGGAGGGCGCTGAGCCAGCGACCGAGTCCAGGCACGGTAGTGCACACCTGTAGTCCCAGTGCTGGGAAGGCTGAAAGCAAGAGGATTACTGAGTCTGAGCTGCACAGTGAGACCCTCTACCAAATACATAAATGAAAAAAAGGAAAGAAAATTCAAATAAAAAAGGAAGATCATTAAAAGACACGCACCACTTTCTGGAGAATGCAACCTCATATATTCTTGTAGGGTTCAATTTGCAAGTACATGAGAAAACATTTGCCCCTGTGCTGTCTTCTTCCGTTTCCAAAAGAAATAAGCATATATATGAGCTGTAATGTCCAGACAACGACTGCTAGCTCATTAGCTTGAAGTACAACACCAGCTCTGGAAGGAGTGCTTAGGCTGCCCACGAGTTTGCAGATGAACCCAGGATGCCTAGACTGGAACGTGACGGCTCACTTCTCTCTTAGGTTCTCATCCTGCAGCTGCGGGTCAGGACAAGGTCATCCTCACAGAGCTTCGCTAGCACATTCACCTGTGCCTGGCTTTGCCACTTCCAAATCCCACTAGGTCAGCTCTTGGTGGTCATTTTGTTTTTGTCACACTTACTGCACAATCACACTTCACAAAGGACTATGCCTTTCACGGATATTATCCCACCTAGTAGGGCAGTCACCGGCAAGGCTGAAGCCACAGGCTGGGCTCCTAAGGCTGCGTGCACCTTGGTCTTAGGCAAGGGGAAGAAAGCCAGCCTTGTCTCAGGAGCAGCAGGCGTAAGAACCTGCTAGGCCTGCAGAGTAACTGAAGCAACATGGTTTGGCCAAGTCAGGATAGTGCTGGTTGGCTTCTGTCTCATGCCCCAGAATGGCACCTTTGCTGCCCATCACCCACCCACATGATAGCTTTTGTATTTTTCTTTAAAATTCCTGCCCCCGAGGTCCTTGTGAGTAGCTGAGCCCTTCTGTCCTAGATCTGTTTCCCAACTTTAGGATCGTGATCACTGCACGCAGCCCCTGCAGCCCTGGCTGTGCAGAAGCCTTCTGCACCCCAGGCAGGCAGGCCTGGAGACGCCACCCTCAGGGGACACGATGCCCGGTGACTGATGCCCCTTTGCCTCCGAGGCATTGTCCTCTTTGGTATTTCAACTATTGTGAACCACAATCATCCCCTAAAATGTCAGAAAAATAAGATCGCCAAAAATAAGAAAAGGGATAAGCACGAAAATGAAAATCAATAAATCTGGCCACAGTGGGAAAAAAGATCACTGGGGTCGTCGCATTCTGAGCTCTTTCCATCGCCCCAGGAATGTCTGGTTATTCCTGAAATCACAGGACTCTTACTGCTTTCGGTTTGGATGAACTTGCATGAATCTACCAAAGAAATCCATGTAACAATAAATGGATTTAAAACTGTGGGTTCCTTTATTAGAAGGAAATAAATACTTTTCCATGACTGTAGATTTTGATCTAATTAAACCAACATTGATATCAATGGTAAATTAAGAAGACTATATTTGAAATATAATGTGAAATATAATGTGAAAATGAACATTAGTAAGAAAAATTATTATTTAAAAACAACCAACCTTTTTTTTTCAAGGGTGGCTCCTCTATTTCTCCTAAACCAAGACAAAATTATAAATTAGAATTTTTATATAGCATAACAAGGCTTTACTATTTAAACATATTTTCTTCCATTTTAAAAATCTGTTATTTTTGACATTCATATTTACTATATTATATTGTTTCCCTAATTTTAAACTCCAAAGTATAACATTGTTCACATACATTTACTTGAGATAGCTTCATTTTTTTTGAGGCTAATAAAATTGTGGCAAAGGTCCAAGTTATACATTATTGGTCATTTATCAAATTAATTTCAGTTTCTCTTGCTCATCCTGACTTCTTGCTGGAGCCAAAACAAATATAAATTCAGACAAAGACATAGCAGGTGCTCAAATAGTAAGAGTTTTCTGTTAGCCAAGGTTGAACACATAATCTCTGAGGATTAAAATGTCACTTAAGACAGGATCATGGTGCTTTGTTCTTTTCACACCCATTCAATGGAAACTTATTTATGGCTTAAATTTGATATTTCCTTTTAGCCATCAATGTATAAGAGAACGTACACATGAACTGTGTAATTGTTTAAGTGTTTAAATACATTATATCACTTTACATCTTCATTTGCCTCAGTGTTCATTCTTTTGAGCATCCTGTTAGCAGCGCTGCTTCTGGCTATTGGACTCTGAAGATGACTCATGTATAAAATATTTATACGTATTTTTAGTGTCACTGTTTTTATTTCAATCATATTACAGATTAGCTTGAAATCTAGATAATATTTTTCTTATGTGTAAAAATATGAGCGTTTGTTGTGGGTTTATAGTGTAAATAATGACTCCCTTTATTATCATGGTACCATAGTGGTGACATTTAATGTTGGCATCTTTGCCCCGATGACGGATAAGCTCCAAGACGAAGGTCAAACAGACCAACGTACTGCATTTGAAAGCCTCCTGAAATACTCAGGATACTCAGCAGGGCACTCACTCTGGCTTAGCCTGACCTGAGTGCTCTTTTGCAGTAAGACCCAAGCAAGTCCCTGGAAGGCATATGTCATACTGGCCCTAGCACCGAGAGATGCCTCCATGCCTCTGTACCTTTATCAATGTCCTCTTCCCCATCTTCCTCTTCTTCATCGCCGTCAGATGAGATGATGTCAGATAGCAGAGAAAAGAAGCCATAGATACAGTCTGTGGTCTCCTCAACAGCATCGTGGACTAGTTTTAAAGGATCTGATCCGATCTTGGCAATGGAACTTGCTGGAAATAATTCAAAACAAAAAGTTCACAATTACACTCAAAGAAACTCAGAAATTTCTTCCTGATTTTCATATAAACATTTCTCAGTTGGAAAATTGAAAATTTCTGTCAGGTATTAAAACACTAAAGTGCCTTCTTAGGCAGACTCAGAGAGTCTGGGGTTCATTCCTGGGGTGCCATGCGGGCCCCGCCCCTGAGGTGCACTGAGATGACCATTGAGACTGGGAGTGGTGGCGTGTACCTGTAATCACAGCACTTGGGAGGCTGAGAACAGGAGGATTATTAGGAGCCCCATCTGTGTAGTGAGATCCTGTGGACTCTATACTAAATATGATTTAAAAAAATTAAAAAGATACCTTGCTATGGTTTGCATATGACATAAATTAAAAATAACGTAGGCCAAATAGCTCAGCAGATTAAAGCACTTGCAAGCCGGCACAGTTAAAGTGCCTGTGAGCAGACACAGGGGCCGGGGGTTGGATCCCCAGGCCTGCTGTGCTGGCCCCTTCCCCAAAGTGCGCTGAGACTGCAATTGACACTGGGTGTGGTGGCTCGCATGTGTAATCCCAGCTCTTGGGAGGCTGTAAACAGGTGGATCACTATGAGTCTGATCCAGTAGTGAGACCCTGAACACCCTGTAGACCCTTCCCTAAAGTACAAAAACAAAGAAAAAAAAAAGTTTCTAGATATACTGTTGCACTAAACAGTACAGAATTACCAAGAAATAACAGTCTTTAATAAGCCTATACTCAGGATAGGGAAAAATTAGGAATCATCAAAACAGTGTATACTTTTATTGCCCAGGCTGCAAATAAACTCTAAACTATGGGTGTTCATGAGTGGGAGAAATCACTGCCAACCCATGTTGTCCTTGGCGGGGTCACAGAGAAGGTGGCTATAGATTTTCATAGAGCAACAAGTAGACAAAAGTAGCTACACATGTATGAGAACTGACTAGTCCATTACTATTTGTGATATATTTGGAAAAATCTGGACACTAAATACAATTAGGTTGATCTTTATTAGACCTGTTGATCTAAAATTGAGCTCAGTAGTATAGTTGAATAGAGTCAGCACTCAAAAATCAATAGCCTTCCTATCCACTAACAACAAATGCACTGAGAGAGAAATTAGGGAAACAACACCTTTCACAGTAGCAACAAAAAATGAAATAACTTGGGAGTCAATCTAACAAAGGAAGTGAAAGACCTATCATTGAAACTTACGGTTCTCTGAAAAAGGAGATTGAGGAGGATTTCAGAAAATAGAAAGATACCCCTTGCTCTTGGGTAGTAAGAACCAATATAGTGAAAATGGCCATATTCCCAAAATTGTTATACAGATTTAGTGCTATTCCAATCAAAATACCATTAGCATAACTCACAGAACTAGAGAAAAAACTCCTAAAATTCATCTGGAAAGAGAAGAGGCTTAGAATAGCAAAGGCAATCCTAAGCAACAAAAGCAAGGCAGGGGGCATCAATACCTTGAAATTTTACCATGGAGCTGCTGTGATAAAAACAGCGTGGTACTAGGAAGAAAAAAAGCAGAGCTGAGGATCAGTGTAACAGATGAGCAGACACAGACACAACTCCAAACACACTCAGACACCTTATCTTTGACACTGAGGCCAAGGATATGCACTGGAAGGAAGACAGCCTCTAAAATGTGGTGCTCGAAACACGGGGTTTCTATACGCTGAGGGCTAAAATTAGACCCGTGTCTATCACCATGCACTAAACTAAAACAGAAATGGATCAAAATCTAAATACTAAAACAGCAACACTAAATTTGCTGGAAGAGAGAAAGAACTCTTGAAAATGCTAATGTAAGCAAAGCCTTCATGATCAAAACCTTATTAACATAGAAAATACTATGAAGAATCAACAACTGGGATCTAATCCTATTGAAAAGCTTTCGCACAGCACGTGAAATCACCAACAGAGTGAAGAGAAACCCACAGAGTGAGAAAAATTCCAGCCAGTTGTCCTGCAGACAAAGGAATAACATTTTTTCCTCATTTAAAAAAATATTTTAGATGTTCAGATAATCCCTCCCCTCAGTGTATCTACAATATCAGAATTATGCCAATGTATCATGTCAAGTAAAGGTTAAGGACTCCAAAATCAGGCTTTTACTCTAGTTGAGATAGGAAATCATGAGAAGGCTTCAGTTGGAGGATTGAAGGGCTTTAATCCATGAAGCTTTTGGATCTGTACTAAGGATTACAATAGTGTCTGACTGGAAACAGAAGACAACAAGGGACCTAATGATGTAATTCAGAAAACAGATGGTGGTTTGTACCAGGCCTGCAACAGTGTGTATGGTGATGCGATGTGGTGGGATCCAGAGTACATTTCAATAACAGCATCTGCTCTCCCTGAAGCAGAGATCAGGGTACCCACCAGGGCTCCAGATGTTCGCAGCTGGAAGGGTAGAAGCAGCACCTACTGAGAAGGCAGAATCCCAGAGAGAAGCAGTTGTTATTTCAGAGATGATATTTGGAGTAAAAAAATTAGCTGACTTTGACAGTTCTCAGACTGACTCTGGGAAGCAGATGTGTGTGATGGGCTGCAGCCCTTTGGCTCAGTCTCCAGGACTGCAGAGGAAAACTTGCTGGAAACAGGAAGCTGGGAGTCAACAAAGCATGGAGGGCGTTCAAAGCCATGACACAGAATGTGATCACCAAAGGAGGAGCGTGAGGAGCGCTTCACTGTTTAGAAGATACAGAGAGCAGGGAGAGGGGAGCAACCGGCAATGACTCCTAGGAGGGAGACACGGCAGGCAGTGAGGAGAAGAAGGACCAAGGCAGTAAAGCATCAGTTGGGCCTGGGGGAACAAGCCTGTAAGCTCAGCACTCAAGAGGATGAGGCAGGAGGATCCTTGTGAGACTGAGGCCAACCTGGGCTACAAAGTGAGCTCAAGGTCAGCCTGAGCTGCATAGTGAGAGCTTGAGATTATGTCTCAAAACAAAAGGAACAAATAAAAAAGCACTAAACTACCTTGAAGATACATAAGGTGATAACTACTGCTATTGTCTTATTTAATCAACTGTTGGTTTTTCATAAAATAAAAAGAAAATTTAATAACCTGAAATCATTTCAAGAACAGGGTGACCAAATGGCCAGTGTGGCTGATAGGTCAAGAAGCTGATGGAGAGGATTTGGCTTGTGGACTTTTACTAATGAGGATGCGGCGAGGGCCTGCAAAGGGCAGAGCCATGGCCCACACTCAGCACCAAATGCGAAGGGTCAGAGGCAGGGACTACACTCACTGTGCGGGATGGAGACTGAAGGGTACTGAACAGGCACTGGGCGACACTCTCTCTTAGCATTGCTATGATGCCAAGGGTAGTCTTTGCTTTGCACTGATGTGTGGAAGTGCCTAGAGAGAGGACAGACACTACGAGACAGCATGTTCCTGAGGAGAATTTTAATTTTATGCTCTGCTCCCTCTGGGGGCTTGGGAGGGCACCCAGGTCATCCAGTGACCCTAAATTACAGTATGTGAGGCCAGCCCAGCTATCTGTCACTGAAATGTGCCTTCTGTCCTAACACTCAATTTTACTGTGTTCTTGAGAGTTTCATGTGGGGAAAAGATAGTCTGAATGGTGAGATTAAACCCTCGAGAAAGGTAATGAGACAGAACTTTATAATTGCAATTGAGAATTTGAAAAGAATTATATGCAAGGACGGGGATTGTATTGGCAGCGTTCAAGGCACTTTTAGCACTAATACAGTTTATATCTAGTGGAAGAGAATTGCAAATGGGGTTTTTATGATTGTAAAAGATGGAGACTTTTCTCCTTCCTGTTCTTCCTAAGTGTGAACTGAGAAACTTAATAAAATCCAACAAAAAATTATCAATTTAATTACACTTAAGCTTAAAAACATTCTCTGTACCTAAGATGTGTGTGTGTGTGTGTGTGTGTGTGTGTGTGTGGATAGGCGGGTGCAGCCTGGCTCTTGTGCAGTGGAATATTGTCTAATCAGATTTTTTTCATCAAAGCAATGTTGCTGACTTGATGCAGGTTCTGATCTCAATAACGTGGGTGACGTCTTTAAAAATCTAAACATGTACACACATATTTAAGTAAGCTAGTAGTCCTGAAACTGATTGACAGTCCTCTTTCAGAACTCATGTCTAAACCAGGTCAACATGGAAATATTATACAAGGCAACTAAAACTTTTCTCTATGCCTTCTTTGAAGAGATACGGGGGCAATTATACTTATTATTTATGCTTCTTTGAGTCAATACATACATAATTGTGATAAATACATACATAATAGACATAATAGTAATCAGGCAACATTCTAAAATTATGCATATGCTCACAATAATACACTAAAGTAGATGCATTATTGTATTCTTTTTTAAGTCTAATAAAAACATTAATTTTTAAAGTATGTCCATATTTATAGAGAGCATAAGTTACTGAGTCATATTTTGCAGGCCTGTTCAGGAGAAAGGTCTTAATTACTCTATGATATGCCTTCAATCAAACAAAAACATGAATTCACAATTGTTTCTACGATATGATGTTGGATCTGCAAATTCTAGGAGGGGATTTCCTTCTCCTAAACATGAGAAACTTTGCTCCCCCAGGAAGATAAAGTCTGCAGCTGCTTCAATTGTCTTGTAACTGTGAGGACAGTAGCTCACTGAGGAAGGCAAGGTTCAAATTGAAAAATTGTATCTCAGTTCATGATGACATTGCTGAGGCCTTAAATCACAGAATCTTGGAATAACCACTGTCCCAGCACTTCTGTAACATAAGACACGGTTCTCAATGTGTAAGCCACTCTTAATCCTACATTTCTTTTCTTAAAAGAGAATAAAAAATGATAAAAAACAGAAGTAATACAGAATTTCAAAAAACAATATGATAGGAATTCAACAATGGATGTTACATTGCATATTGTGGTCTTCAAAGCAGTTGTTCCAATTACCACATATAACCATGTAAAATTGGTCAAAAATATTTAAGCATTAAGTTTTCCTTTCAATATGCCAACAGAAATTATGGAAAAATCCACCACTATACACAGGGTAAATGGCTCTCAGGTGCCTTGTGGTCAATACCTGGATTTTCTCCACCGATAAAAGAATGCCAAGAGACAACATGAAAAGTGAGTTAAGTCAGCTTTGCGTTTATCCTTTTTTTGAAAAAAAAACTTGTACATATACCTATGTTTCTAAATGGGACTTCTATGGGGAATCAAATTTGTCATTTTCTCTGCTTTTCTTCTAGAGAACCAAGCCATGCTTTCCCTGGGACTTTGATCACCAGTTTTATATTCCTGAAGTTATGTGAGATTCCTCTTCAAATGTCCACAGCCTGAGAAACATCAGAACATAAAGGTCACAAGCAGAAAACATTGGTGTCCACCCTCCTACCTAGTGCTGTGCCCAGCTTCCTTGGATCTGGAGACAGAAGGGAAAATAAGAGAGAACAATATAGTGCCCTTATTAAAATCTTGATGCTTCATTTTTCATATTTTTTTCCACAAATTTTGAAAGTTTTAAGTACTTGCATTCAAGTACTGTTAGTATGTGAGATTTCTGGATGCCTCAAACTGTGCTCACAAGGCGCAGGTCCCGCTCCTCACCTCTATCATCCTGTTTCTTCACCCAGCTAAGAGCTGCTGTGTGCTCCTGCGGAAAGCCATGTGTGCTGTGGTGTGGCACAGGGGACACAGCATTCTGCGGTCCAGTTTGCCCAGCCAGAACCTGTGATGAGAACCACTGTCCTTCCCCTGAGGGCGGTGTGAATACTGAACATAAGACATGGTTCAGGCCACAGAGCACAGTGCCGGCTAGTGTGTTGGGGCCGCTGAAGCTGGAAATTGGCTATAGGCCTCCATGCCTAAAGCAGCCAAGCTACCTCAGTCTCGAGAAGACCATCTTGTCTGGACAAATTTTGCTGTTAGTTGCTAGGCAACTGTGTGTCTGGGGATACTAACTTAAAGGTATAAATAAACACCCCTACTGTCATTCTTTGGGTACTTTGCTAATGAGGCAATGGGCCACCACCTGACCCAGCTCTTGTCCTCTTGTTTATCGTTTTCTCATTCCTGCCACCTTTTCTCCCCAGGATGCACTGAGACACCAACGAGTCTCTACAGTAGTAAGTACATATCAACATGGAGAAACAACAGTTGATTATATGTCACCCAGGCTTTCTCCATTTTGCTGGGAGTGGTGAAGGGGGCACAGGTGTGCATGCTCTTGATTTCTCCCAAGGGCTTCTGGTCCTGCACACCCTGCATGCCCAGTTTCAGCTGAGGGATTTGAGCCAAACCATGAGTGGCACCTACTGCTGTCAGGCACAGTGCTGCCCTCCTATAGAGGGTGAAGCCGGAGCAAGGGCAGTGAACATGGGTCCTGGGCCACCGGCTCCTGTATTCTCTTGCCCAGGGTGGCAGGATCAGGGCTGGGCCCTGGGCATCCCTGGTGATCCTCACTGGTGTCCCCTACAAAGCACAGCACCTGCAGCTGAGCAGGAGAGATAGAAATGTTAAGAATTATGCACGTAGGGCTGGGGAGATAGCTCAGTAGTGTAAGTGTTTGCCTGGCAAGCTCAGTGTCCTGAGTTTGATCCCCAGTACCAAAAAAATAAAAAAGAATGATGCACAGGACGCTAACAATCATTTAGCACAGACAAATGGCATTGTCCTACAAACATGCCACTTTATACACTACCCCGCCCCCATGAAATCAGTACTCTCCCACACTGGGTCCTAGCAGAGTCTATAAATCCACACACTGCTGTCATCAGGATGCAAGGACCCAACATTGTGTGTCCCATACCGCCTAGAAAAGACTCAGCTCTACACGAGGGTCTGCACAAGGTGAAGGTGTGCTCAGATGTTGTGAGGATTTCTAAACCAAGAGCAGCTAAAGACCAGTGTGATGGAGATGTGGGTGCCTTGCACAGGGGACCCCTATGATGAAGTCAATCACATTTTTAGGAAGAGATTCTTCTTGGGATAACTGTTAAGCCCTAACCATCTGCACTATTTTAACTGCAATATAATCAATGTAGTCCTACCACTGCTCTCTAGGTTGTTCTAATTTTGATATATGAAGAAAGTTGTTTCAAAATATGCAGAGGTCAACTTATACACCTCAAGAAAGTATAATTTTAGGGGCTGGGAGATGGCTCAGTGGAATAAGCGCTTCCCTGGCAAGTGCAAGGGCCTGAGTTCA
>NDGM011177362.1:0-10417 GCA_002564305.1 Octomys mimax | reverse complement strand
TTTGAAACTGTCTCATTGCTATTTGTTTCTCAATAAATTTATGGAAAAAAAGAAAAAAAAAAAAAAAAAAAAAGAAAAGAGTAAAAACAAATAGAAACAAAGAAGCAGAGTGATAAGCAACAGTGCAGATGGAATGGAATTTCAAAACAAAATGGAAATTCAACATTTGTTGGTTGTATTCCATATTTTCATTGTCAATTCTGTTGTTCAGATTAATAGATATATAGGCATGCATTATTGGTCAAATAATTAAACATCAATGCTTACTTTTTAGTAGAAGGTTTTTTAGCAGAACTCACAAAATTGAAGAAGCTTTTAAGCAAAAATCTGTTGAAGAGATAATAAAATATCTCTTTGGCCTTAGCTGAAATAATATAAAAAATGAGAAGGTAAAGGAAGCAAAAAAGGGAAACAAGATAAAGCTCTTTTGTTGTTAGAAACAGTTACTCACCAAATACTGATTATGAAGTTCAAAATCTTCATATTATAGTGAGGGATTCATCAAATTTCTAAAAACATCCCTTTGCTCGGAGTCATGTCACTGAAACTGTAGGTGTCTAATTTAGTTAGTTAGTTAGTTAGTTAGTACAAGGCCTCACTAAACAGCTCAAATTTGTGGTGATACTCCTTTTTCAGCCTCCCCAAAGCTGAGATTGCAAGCACCCACCACCATGCCTGGCCTTTGTGGCTGACTCAGTGCCCTCCGGGGCAGGAATGGTGGAGCATGTGGTGCTGGGAATCAAACTCTGGTCTCTGACCTTGCCTAAGCAGGTGCTTAGTCCACTGAACTATCTTATGGTCCTAGAGGTGCCTTTATATGATGTCACCTACCATAGCAGAACAAAATATTCCTAAATCGTACCTTAATAAAAATAGCAGTGTCCTTTGTCAGATTGATTATAAAAGTATACTTATTAATTAATCTTGAGTGGTTCTCTGTAAATATTTTATCTATTTTCTTTTTTCTTTTTTTGTTGGTGGTATCAAGGATTGAACTTGGGACCTTGTGCTTGCCAGGAAAGCACTTATTCCACTGAGCTATCTCCCCAGCCAATTTTTTTCTTTTTTCTTTTCTTTTTTCTTTCTTTTTTATGTCATAATTTTAAGAGTTTAATTCAGTGATTATTTCATAACTAAAATGAAAGCAATAAGCATTGGTAGCGATTTTACTTCTACATAATATTTACTTCTATATAATTTCTTGTTATAATATAACAAGAAAACTGGAAGGACTTAGTTTAAATGGTTGCTTAATACAGTGGGTTCCATAACTTTTATTTAGAATTGGGAAATATCTTCAAGCTTTCTGACAAACGTTGACTTCAAACCTGGGTGAAGTGTCACACAGCTGTAATCACAGCAGTAGGGAAGCTGAGGCAGGAAATCAAGCAGAATTCTAGGCCAGGTCACTTAAAGGCCAACCTGAACTACACAGGAGATGCTGGCTCAGTGTCCCCTCCCTCCTAAGAAACAGCATTGCTTCTAAGATTCCATACATACACATTTTTCACTGTAAGCACATAAATAGCACATAGAAAAATTCGGGAAAATGTTCACAACTAGGAAGCTCAGAAACAGAAATTAAAATGATATAGAAAAAGATGATGCTAGGACACTAGCAATGGTTTATCCACTAGAGGTGTGTAATGAAGAAATACTACATAGGAGATAGAGAAGAGCGCAGGCAGTGTTGATCGGTAAGCACAGCCTTTGTTTCTAATTTTTCACATAAATTTGAAATAATGGCTACAAAGTACCCTACTTCTGTCCTACTGAAATTTTTCTGTTGTCAATCCTACTGAAGTTCATTCATCAAAAGAGCACTTCTCTTTTTCCTGACCATCACAATGGAGCAACTAGGAGCTGACATTGTAGGGCTGGTTATCCATTTGATGAGTTGCCCCTAGCTGGTTTTCTTGCAAGTTAATGGGAAAGGTAGGGAAGCAATTAGAAAATAGTCTTTCCAACACCAGAGATATATTCTGCAGCCAGCTGTGCTATCAAAAAGCATTCCCCATGTGTGGCAATTAAAAAACGATTGGGAGCCTATTTCCAGTAAGTCACTGAAGAAACACTTTAAAGAAGGTGGAAGAATGTGGCTTAACTGTATCCCAGGAAAAATACAGCTGCAGGGGTGGAGACAAAAGGACAGCATAAAACTCAAAGCCTCAGGAATTTTTTACAAATACTAAAGTGTAATCAATCTATATTATTGATTAAAAATCTACAACTACATTACTTCTTATACACAAATGATCTGACTTATCTTTGTTCTATTGTTCATATTCATGTTGAGCACATCGTCAATGTTATCTTGTGTCTCATTCATCCATACCCCTGCCTTCAGGAACATTGCAATTCCTTGGAAGATATTTAGATCTTTTCTAAGCATAGTCAGTTGGACAATTGATGTGGAAATAAAAGGGACTGATTGCACTCACATATTATTAGAAAGTGTGAAAATATCTACATCGCAAGTGCTACATATGGTTGAAGTATATATGATATTAAATGCCTGAGCTAGTAGTGTGTCTCTGAATTAGAAGAATGTGTAAAATACAAGGAAACTTTTTAAAGAGGATAATTTCCTTAATTTCAAGTATAGAGTCTTTTAAAAACATAAAGGGGTTGGACAGTCTTTTTTTTTTTTTAATGTATTTGGTTGTTACAGGATCTCACTAAGCAGCTCAGATTCCTAGTGATCGTCCTGCTTTCAGCTTCCCAGCATTAGGATTACAGGCACAGCTACCACACTGGACTCTGACCTGCTCAGCATACTCTGGGTGCAGGGCTGGAGCACCTTGGCACATGCTGGGGATGGAACCACTGTCCTTGTGTTTGCCTGAGCTTGCCTAAGCAGGCACGTTAGTCCATTGAGCTATCTCATCAGTCCTAGTCTTTTTGTTTGTATTGAGTTGTTCAATGAAAGAATGTCAACATTTAAGTGGTTTAAGACAATAAGTGTTGGATTTTTCTTTGTATAACTGTTCTATGTTGTGCTCTGGTCCAACATCTTTCAATGGACTTAGTGTGTTGTAGGCTCTTTCTAGTAAGTTTGCTATTCCTTAAGAATTTTTTCATTAGTGCATATTAGTTATACAGATTAGTGGGTTTCATTGTGGCAGGTTTGCATGTATATATGCTGGACTTTGATCATTTTTCCCACTACATCATTCTCCTTTATCTCCCCAACACTTTCTTAATAGTTTTCTAATTTCATATCTATCTATCTATCTATCATTTGTCTATATCTTTCTATCACTAACATCAGCACATCTAGCCTATTTTCTTTATTTGTGTATCTGTCAATGGTCATCTAGACCCTTTTTGTAATAAATATGGGTAAGCTGACAGTTCTGTTGTATGCTGACTTTAATTCTTTTGGGGTTTGAATTTTATTGCCAGAGAAAAATACAGAGAATATATATATATATATATATATATATATATATATATATATATATATATATATTTCACAAATACATCATTGCCACTAACACTCTGCTAGATGTATAGTGAAAACAGGAGGACAGGTAAAGGGCAGTGGGGCTAGGAAACATTGTCTTGACCTGAACATTCACCTCCCACTAAACTGTACCCTCTTCAGCAAAGAACATAAATTTTGCTGTACTACTATTCACCAAAATCATTTTTCTGCCAGCGATTCATGTCACAGATAATATTTAAAAAATGACTGAGTAAGAAATATAAGAAATAATTAAAAATCTTAGATATGGGATTGTGAACACTATGGATTTTGTGGCAATTAATCACCATTTTAATACTTCAGCATAAGTTACACACAGTACATTCTTTATTTAATGATCAAATTCCCTTTCTGCAACAAAGTCATTAAGTGAATGGGTCATTAAATGAGAAATTGTATATTATATACATTACTATATTCATAGCAAAGAAGTGGTCAAATTAAATGCCACCATGATGACTGCACTTTCATTTGAATAACTCTTACCTGCAGTATTATGACATATAGAAGAACATAGTACCACGGTACTGTGTTGCACAGTACAAGCAATAAAAACTACAATACTTTGTAAACAGGGTGTACCATACCAGAGAAAAAGACACTGGAGTTTATAAACAGGATGCATGGAACTCTATAAAAACAAGAGGATAGGTCATAAATCTAAGTGGTAGATTGTAAGTATAAGTAGCAGGTCATGAGTCCAAACCACACAGTTTTGCTGTAAGTCCAAAAAGTTGTTACACAGATAGGTCATTCAATGAGAAATATCTGTATATGAAAAAGAAAATCAAAACTATCATTTATTTAACGTTTGATATCTCTTTGAAAAAAATCCATGCATACAAAAAGCGTTTAACAGCAATACATTAAAACTGCAGATAACCTGGTGATTTAGAAAGTGTAATGATTCATGTAATGCATTCTGACACCAACTTTGAAATTACATTGTGTGACTTGGGGCACATCACTATGGATTTATTACTTTAATGTTTAGCATATATAGAGGGAGGGAGAGAAGGAGAGAGGGGGAGGGGAAAAGGGAGAGAGGGAGACAGAGACAGACAGATAGACAGAGAGAGAGAGAAAGAGAGTAAGAGAGATTTTATTTCAGAAGTTAGGAGAATTATCACTTTTTTCTATATTTTAGGGAAGGGTCTACAGGTGGCTCAAGGTCTCACTACTAGATTGAACTTGTACTGATTCTCCTGTTTACAGCCCCCCCAAGTGCTGGGACTAGGCACATGTCACCACACCTAGTCTCAGTTGTCTGTCTCAGTGCGGGCTGGGGGAAGGGCCGGCACAACAGGGCCAGGGATTGAAGCCTTGGCCCCTGTGCCTGCTTGCAGGCATGTTAACCTGCTGAGCTACTTGACCAACCCTTGGGGAATTATCTTTCATGGAGATAAAAGTAAACATTTATGGAACTTTTCATGTAGAAGATTCTATGCAACTCATGCAACATAAAACTAAGATTTTTGTAACTATGTGGCTGCCGTTACTCCAAATGTTTTATTACATTTTTTTATTTGTACTTCATAGCAGGTATAGAAAGCATGTGCTACATTTCCAATATTACACACATTTTCAAAATAGGACATAAGAGCACTTCAGTGTGCATGTTGGTAGGTCTGTTTGACTCATGTTGATGGTTTAGAGATACTACATTCTATTTCTTTGAATGCAAGAATAACCCAGCATTTGGTAAAATGTAAACTGAAAATGAAAGTGAGCTGATAATGCTGAGTTTAGTAATGAATATTAAGTTATTTTACATAAAGTCATAGAAAAAATTAAAGATGGATACATGACTAAAAGTGTAAATGTGCTAAAAGCATACGTGAAATTTTAATTGTTGTTGCAGCCCTGGAGATTGAGCCCAAGGCTTTCACACTAAACTATATTTCTAGCTTCCTTTTCTTTTAATTTCTTATTTAAGAGCAGGGACTTGCTGACTTGATCAATTTCCCAAGTTTGGCTTCAACTTTTAATCTTCCTGCTTCAGCCACCTGGTTGTTGGATTGTGCACTACCAGAGCGGTCTTTCAGAATTGTCACTTAGATCTGAGAGGATGAAAGCAGTGTGACGTCATCAAAATTACAAAAAGTGAAGTGGTGATATTGCATGGAAAAAATAAGTGTGGGGGGGAGAAAAAACTCTGCAGTCTGAACACCTGCCTGGCAGGCGCAGGGATTTGGGTTTGATCCCTGCCTTGTCATCTTGAAACCCCAGGAGTGCTGTGCCAGCCCTGAAACCAGATGTGGTGGTGCACACCTGTAACCCAGCACTGGATGGAGGGGGTGACACAGGAGGATCATTACAAGTCTGAGCTGCACATTGAGACCCTGCATCAAAAAATAATAATTAAAAAGTAAGTATATGCTCATTCAACTCTAACCCCTAGATGTATAATTTGACATAGGTTTAATTTATTTTCTTACAAGCCATAAAGTCTGGACATAAAATGACTAAAGAGGGTTTAAAAGTACATGTGAATATGTGTTTAGTACAGGGGCTACAGAGTCTCACTACACAGATTAGACTTCTAGTGATCCTCCTGTTTTCAGCCTCCCAAGTGCTGGGATTACAGGCTTGCACCATCACACCCAGTCTCTACATGTGAATATAGAATGTATAATTCACTTAGGGATATATTAGAACATTTTCTTTCATATAACATGGAATTTATTCATTTATATATATTTCAATTCATTGAATATACATGCAGAAAACATTGCAAATACTCAAATCCTTCAGTTGCACAACCTTATAAAGAAAACAAGTGCCAATCTTCAGTCACAGGACAAATACTTGAATGAATTAGAAACACAAAAAGCACCGTAGGTTCCAGATACATTTTCATCATAAGATGAAGCATTTAAAAATTTTTTTGTTGTTGCTATCTCATTTGGGAATGAGGGAAATCTACATGGAAAAGATAGATACAGTGCTAGGTCCTGTAGATGACTTTCAGGTAAAAGTGAGAATAGTTTTCTGCCAAGAGAAATTTGGAATCAGAAAGTGACAGATCCCCTGGGAAGCATGATGAATACTGTTCTGTGTTTATTGAGTTTGAAGTACAAGTGGGAAAATCCAGGTGATGATGCTGATCAACTAATTGCAATTATGAATCTAAAGCTCATTAGGCAGGCTTTAGATAAACATTCATGGGCCACTTGCAGAGCAGACAAGAAGTTTTGACACTGGCAAGATCTTTGAAAAGAGAAATATATGCAGCACCTAAAGACAGATTGATGATGAATGGCATTTTCAGTGTAGAATATTTAAATCAAATAAAATTGTTTAGACTAACATTCGAGAAGGGTATTAATAATTTCAGATTACACCCATTTGAAGAGGCTCTTCGTTTTAGGTTTTATGAGGACAAGAAAGATTTTTCACTATAATTGACTCCACATTTTAGAAGAATAATTATATAATAGAATAATCCTAAACTTAGGCCCCACACATAGCACACAAATGACAAATCATAAGTGATAGAAACAGTAATACTACTATCAATATTTTGCATGTGAAACACATATCCAGGTGTACATATATATATAATATTTTGTATGTATGTGTACATATAAAATCTTCCTAATTTTCTTTTTCCTACATTCCTCTTAAAAATTACCAAGGGTAGGGTTGTTGTATGATCTGCATGAAGCCCTAGATTCAGTTCTCAGAACCACACACACACAAGCGCGCACACACACACACACACACACACACACAGAATGTATTTATCAGCGTCTTTGTCCTTAACTATACCATTTGGGAAAAACAGAAAATTCTCAAACTTTGGGTTATATACCAAAGATGATAAAAGTGATATTTAAGTAAAAGATACCATAAATGACATACTGCCATTAATCTACCTTCAAAATATTCCATCTTGTTTTGGAAACACTTATCTCATCGTTCTTGTCATTTTCTGAAGCAGTTCTGGAAGTCCTCTTGTGAGACTCTTGTCAGTCGTACTGTCTTGGCTGCCTCGTTGTCCTGAATCAATTAAAAAGAGTTACCCTTCATAATGATCTTGAACTTAGAAAAAGCCAGAAGAGGCAGGGTGCCAGATTCAGTGATTAAAGCACAAGAGAGCACAGGCATGTTTTTATGGCCTACTGACCATCACAGAATTCTCAGCACACCCCATAAGACACTAATGAGAGAAAATTTTCAGAAATTCTTCAAAAAGTGGCAAGAACTATGTGATAGGTATGCTTGAAGTACTGTTGGGGAGATTAAAGGCAATGTGTACTTTACTAATATTAAATGTACTTTTAAAATTTGAATATTCAGTACATATTTCAATCGTACTACGTAAGCTTCACATGTTCTCCTGTGGTGTGTATTATATTGTTCACCTTTGTTTTGTTTTTCTCTTCTGAACAGAAAAGATGATTTTAACTTTGGGATATAAATAGAAAATAAGAATACAATAAAGATATAATTTTTCCTGTTAGATTTATTGTTTTCTCTTTGGCACACAGTTTGTATTTAATAATTTAATACAGAAAGTATTTTAAACTGAGCCTAATGTTAAAAAGCAGAATGACAAAATTACTCAGAAAGAATAATCAGTGAAAATTGGAGTGTGATAATACAGAAGGCAGAGAAAAACACATTCAACCGGTGTAAAAATAAGTACTTTAAAGACATAATAATGATATGCAATTAGTAATTTCCATAAGAAGAATCTGAAACAGTGGCTGTAATAGAACACTTTAAAGATTTATTAGAAGACTAGACGTGGTGGTGCATGCCTATAATACCAGCACTTGGGAGGCTGAAAGCAGGAAGGTCACTATCAATCCTATCTGCATAGTGAGATCCTGGAGACCCTGTACTAAAATTTAAAAAAAAAAAGATTTATTATAGTTGGAATCTATGTCAATCTACCTAAGATTTCTACATACACAGGCAATTTTAGTTGTTTCATCACATTTTTAAGCATTGAAAACATGTCCTTGGTTCTCAGTGCTATGGATTCAACCCAGGGTTTCATATTGAGTTGAATCTCCTTTATTTTTCTTTGGGACAGGGTCTAGTTAAGTTGCTGAGTTTCTCAGGCTGGGCTGGAATCTTCAATATTTCTAACCTGAGTTTCTCAGATTGTTGGAAATACAGGTATGTACCCCTTTGCTTAGCCATTATTTTAGATTTTGTTTTAAACTTTAGCATTTAACTATTTTTCCATCTAACAATAATATTAACATAATGCAAATTATAGGGAAATATATAATACGTGTGCTTAAAAATGTGTTTTCCTAGTTAAGTAAATAATATTTCATTTATTTTTCCAATTAGTCAGAAATATCTTGTGTGCAGGGTAATTTGTGTCAGCCCCATGCAAAGTTTTCATCTTTCCCTAGATACTTTCAGGTATTAAAAATAATGAGCATCTCAACCTGGTGCAGTGACATGTGCCTATAATACCAGCACTCAGGCGGCTAAGGTAGGAGAACTGTGGGAGTTTGAGACCATCCTGGGTTACAAAGTGAGCTAAAGAACAGCCTTAACTACATAGTGAGACCCTGTCTTTAAAAAATGAAACAAAACAAAACAGAATTAGCATCTCAAAATGAAGTCTAAGTTCATGTTTCTCCACAGAGATTGTTCCGAGTCTTTCAGATAGTTCTTCCAGAGCTTGGATATTTCCCTTAGCCCACTCTGTGTTGATGTCTTCATGTTTGAGGTTCTCTGCTTTTCCATATAGAGAAGACATGGACAGACATCTGTCTGTAACTCTATCACATTCTTCTGTGGACCACATGTGTTCCTACTTGTTTGCCTTTTTATTATTAGGTTTGTTGTACCTTTAATGAGGCAATACACGTTTTAGAATTCGGTACACTTGTGAATTCTTCCTGACCACATAGGGCTGGAGAAGATCTCATGAGGCTTCTCACTAACATGACCTGATATTTCTCCAATTCTTCCTAATACTTTCACAAGATAACGGATGGGGATGGAGTCTGGGAGATCTCTGCTTTTGTGTTTCCTTGCAGCTACTGAACTCAAAATTCTTCCATGCAGAGGCATTATGTTGTTATTCATTCTAGAGCTGCTGTACTGTGGCAGAATATATTTTTAATATATTCTTTTTTACCATTTATTTCACTCCTTTCTCACTAATAGATGCAATCTACACTTTCTCTCCTTGAATCAGGGTAGGGTCAAGGTCTTTTCTGACCAGCAAAATATGGTGAATGTGAAGCTATGATTTTCAAGACCAGTGCATAAAATTGCTGCAGTGCCTGTCTGGCTGCTTCCCTCAGGTACTGTGCCTACGGAACCTCAAGCCCTCACGTAAGTCTCACTAGGACAACATGACTGAGCTGGAGAGTCTATTCAGCTAGAGAAAGACAGTGGTGTCTGCAGAATGGCAGTTGTTCTGGCCCCTGCTCACTCTTTTTTAAATTCTACGAACTAGCATGTGAAGGAAAGAGGCTTTCCTCAATCTCATCAGATTCTAGGCATGAACCACTCAGAAACAGCTCTCTTGAATTCCTGAAAAATGACTATTTTTGTTTCAAGCTACTAAATTTTTAGGTGGTCATTTTAGATAGTTATAGGTAATTAATGCATTTATATTTTGTAACTTTCAATTGGAATGGGGGTACAGCTTGGTAGTACAGCACCTGCCTGGAAGGCGCAAGGTCCTATGTTTGATTTCCAATATCATAACAAAAATCAAAACGAACACTTTCAATGATCTTTCCACATACTTTTCCAGTATTTTTGCAGATTATTTTTATTCAATAGTATCTATTAGTATAAAATAGTTACTTTCTTTAAAACAATGCAAGTTCATGTCATATTTAAGTAGTTAGTATTACTATAAAATATCCTTAAAGAGCTCTCTTAGGGCTGCAAGGAAAGCCAACATTTTGGCCCTAGCCTTCCAAGGTCAATTAAGACTCAGGA
>NDGM011177360.1:0-16670 GCA_002564305.1 Octomys mimax | reverse complement strand
ACAAAACAAAACAAAACAAAACAAAACAAAACAAAAAACTAGTGTTCATGGCAGAGGCAGAGCCGTTGTCTGGCACATGCAGAACTCCCAGTTCAATCCCCAGCACTGCAAAATGGGAACTGTGCATGTGAAGATGGGAGATGACATAGATGCTTCTGACTTCCAATTTTTTCTTTTGTAAAACATGAAATAGGAAATCTCTCTGTAAATTAAGAGATGATGAAAGAAGGTGAAAGCTCTGTTTCAGTTCCCTGGCTTCTTACCGGGATGCGTGGCCACCCTCGAGCTTCATTCTCTGCAGCCTTTTCCCCAAGTGCCCCTCACACCTGCACATTTCTCTGAGAACATCAGAGACGACTGGCTACACACACGGTCTTGCTGCACAGGTGGAGAGAGGCAGCTTCAGAGGAGGCCAGGTGGCCTGCTCACCCAAGAGGAAGTGAGAAGGTGCTCCTTGCCAGATGGCTGGCTTTGCTTATGTCTTATACTGAGACCCTCCTTTTTCACCTGTATCTGTGAACTCCTGCACATCAGTCCCCTCTAGGGAGAGCTTGGGGCCTTGGCCTATACCTATTGGGCCCTTCTGTGTGTCCTTCCTGCCTGGCACTGCAGTGCCACCATCTGTTGCCCCTCCCTGCTCTGTGACCTCGAGGTCAGGGCAGAGCATCCAGGCTGGGGAAGACTTACTCGAGGAACCTGGTGATGTACTCGCTGCTGCAGCGGGACCAGGTGAGCGGGGCAGAGTCGTACAGGAGCTGTGGAGACATGATGAAATGCAGTTTCCCAACAGGCTCACAGTCATTGCCGCTTCCGTCATGGTGCATGCCAAAACTGTGTGAGAGCACAGGCCCCAGGGGCAGGTGAGCCGGTGGGGGAGGCCACAGGCTGCCCTTCCCCCAAGGTTCCCTAGGCTGGCTGTGCCACTGGATGGTTAGGTCCCCTTTCTGAGTCATTTCCTGAGTGCCCATCAGGGGTATGATCACTGGTGTCCCCTGAGCTCTTCCACCAGGTGCATAGCCTTAGCTTGACATGAGGGCCAGGAACCCAGAGCAGCTTTGTCATAACCCTGAGATAGCCACCAACAGACAGCAGGTGGCACAGCTGGAAATACATTATGGCTATGCAATCTCTCCCACACCAAGAGCCAGTGGACACACCCTGCCCCTAGATCTTGTTTGAAGGCATATCCTTGAGTCAAGGGCTCCAAGCTACCATCTTCCAGAAAGCTTTCTAGAGACCACTCTCAGGCAGGACATGGGAAGTTATTGCCCCTCAAGGCTTATTCCAAAGCAGCATTGCCTCAGTCCTCCTTCTTGCTCCCAGAGGGCTAAGGACAGCACAGTAACAGCTAGGGAGTGGCAGAATCTGGCAGAGACCTCTTGGTCTTCTTGCCTTCTTGGCCCTATGTGTGGCTGTCACTAGAACATCTGAGTGGATAACTCTACACCTGTTGTGCCCTGACCAGCTCGCTGGACATCTAAGGTACCACTATAATCAGCAACTAAGTAGCCTGGGCATAGATGGCAGAGGGCATGAGCCATCTCTAGATGAGCCCCAGGCCCAAGTGTCAGATGGGGTATGTTGGACATCACTGATTCCATCCCTCAATCTGTGGGGAGGACACAGAGTGCTGGGGTTTGGCAGTTTGTCCCTTCTGCTCAACAAGGAAGCAGCCTGGCTGGGGAAGGGGGTTGGGGGGACAGTGCAGGGAGCTGTATATAGCCTGGTGCAGTTGGAGCACCTTCCCTACCAAGTTTCATTTCTTCATGATCTCATGACCTATAGATCTGGCTGGCTGGTGCCCCAGTGTGGAAAGCTGAAGCTGGGATCTGGGGTGGCAGAGAGGAGAGGTGTGGTACCTGTGCCCGAGCTCATGGGCCACGGTGAAAGCCAGCGGCAGGCCGGTGTCCTCACTGATGCTGCAGCTGTGGTTCAGTTGGCACATACCCCCCACATGCGACAGGCCCAGGGTCTCACAGGGCTGGTTCATGGCTAAACACAAGTCCTTCCTGCATAGGTGGAGAGATGCAGCCTTCAGAGCAGGCCAAAGCTGGTCAGTGCTCACTTGAGAGGGCTCGACAGGGACATCCTTTGCCATATTGAGACATCAGGCCAACATGGTGGCCACTGCAACGTGGGTGCCCTCAGTCACATACAACCCACTAGACCTACCCATGTGGGCCTGGGGGTACAGATGTGTGCCCAGAGTAGGCTGGTGTTATCTCAATGAGGGGGATGATAGAAGCTGCCAGTGCTCAGCAGAGGGAAAACAAGTCTACCTGGAGCTCAAACACAGGGCCTTTAGTCAGGTGAGCAGATGCCAGAGGTGGGGAATGGGCTGGTAGCCATGAGCTAAACAGGAGGCATGAGATACCCTTCTGATGCGATTTCTCTGTATCTGGACTGGGAGGTGGACATGTAAAGCTACACAGTAGGTGGTCAGTGCGCGCATGCATACACACAGAGCCTGATGAGATCTAAGTGGATTGTATCTATGTTGACCTCCTGCTTGGAGGATCTATTGCACTGCAGCCATGCAGGATGTTAACAGTAGGTACATGGCATAGAGGAGAAACTTGGCCTCTCTGCACTGTTTCAGACAACCTAATGCAAATCCACAATTACTTTGAACTAGAAAGACCCCCCGAGTGCTGATAGAATCCTACTTCATGACAAAGCTGTGCAGAACTCTGAGTATATACCCCTCGCCCTAGAACCTCCCTGGGGCAGCCCTCCTGCCCCTACCCTCCCATAGCAGGTATACCTCGTGAGCAGGATGGCTGTGTCATGGTGCTGGGGGTGGGCGTCCCCCTTCATGTTGATGTTTCTCTGCCACTTGCAGAAGCTTCGCAGGGTGTTGTCTGCGTGGTGTGTGATCTTTAAGTCCTTCTGCAGCACAGACAGTGAACACTCATTCCTGCCCTGGACTCCCACAGGACAGGACTGATTCTCACCATACAAAGGTGAGAGGGAGAATTACAGGGAGTAGTGAGGACAAGCAGCCAACCTCCAGCCTCCACCCTCCTGCAGGTATGTCCTGGGGGGCCAGAGACCTAGCAGAGGAAGAGCCAGGGACCAGAGGGTGACAGAGGAAAGTGTCCAGGCCCAGGGGCCTTTGTTGTGCATTTCCATACAGGCTTAGTAGCCAGTGCCAGGATACAGTTTGGGGCCACATGGCCTCTCACCTCTTCATCTTCCAGCAGGATCAGGCGCACGATGGTGATGTGGATGGGGTTCCCAATGCTGGGGTCATGAAAGAGGCCTGCCACCTGTCCAAGAGATGTGGCATGTTAGGGTTTACATCTAGATATCCCCCAAGAGTCCCATGTATTCAGTGGTGAGCTTTCTTAGGTGATTGAATTATTGGGGGGGTTATAACTATCAAGTCAGCTGACCTTAGGGGCTGGGGAAATGGCTTGGTGGAATAAGCGCTTCCCCGGCAAGTGCAAGGGCCTGAGTTTGATCCCCAGTTCCACAAAAAAAAAAAAAAAAGTCAGCTGACCAGGTCTGGGCAGAAGAGGCAGGTCCCTGGGCATGGCCTGGACATGTTTATCTTTCTCCCTAGTCCCTCCCTTCTGTTGGCCATGACATGAGCAGCTTTTCCTCTCCCATACTGCCCTGCTTTGGGGCCACCTGGCCATGGACTGAAACATGAGCTAAAATAAATCTCTCCTCTTTTAAGTTGTGGGTGTTGGGTATTTTGTCCCAGTGAAGAAAGTGACTAAGACAGATTTTGATACCAGAGAAGTGGGGTTGTTGCTGCGATACTACCTGACCAGGTGGTTCAGAAGCCTTTGCAGTTGGTTCACAGGAAGAGTTTGGAAAGGTTTAATGATGCTGGCTGGAGTTTCTGGGCAGAGCTCAAAGACTAGAATGCTGGGAAGAAGGTCAATAGTAAAGACCAGGCTGAGGTTTCAGTTGGAACAGACTCCATTGGCATTTGGACTCCTGACCATGTATGTTATGCTCTGGCAGAAATTTTGTTTTGCTCATGTCCTCACACTTTTCAAGAGATACAGATTAAGACTGGGGGACAAATTAATTTTGTAGAGGATGTTTCAAAGCAGCCCAACATTCAGGCTGTGGCATGGGTACTGTTGAGAGCTTTTAGCCTGCTCTATGCTGAGAATCAGGAGCAAACAGCATGGCTGAGTGACCTGAGAAGTTCCCACTGGAAAGGAACGTTCTGTAAAATTGGGGTCTGCAAATATGGAGAACAAGGGAGCCTGGATGAAAAATTTAATACTAAAAGCCAGGTACTTTGGATCTGGACAATAGGAAAAAGATTAATGGAATATGAGGAATCACATAACCCCATCCTTCCAGGCTCAAAAGTGAAAAATGAAAGACTTTTCTTTGAGAAGAGAGCCCCAGGATACCCTGCTAGAGGAAAGACACTGGCTTCCCAAGATTCTGCTCATGGTGCTCAAATATTAAGGCAGTCAAGAGGTCCCTACAGTGATGATGCAAAAGTGCTGTTGGAGCTCGCAGTTACAGACTGTGGTATCACCTACATGGTGCTGGTTTTATAGGCATGGAGAATGTTGTATAATCATGGCTTCCAGCTAGATTTCAGAGGAAGGCTTACTAGGCCAGGCAGTGCACCCCTGTGAAGGCTGTGTGTGAAGCTAGAAGAGTAAAGCCAAAAGCACAGTGGAGACCCCAGTGAGATGGAGAGGCCATGAACATGGAATGTCTGAGGAAAGCCTCAGGCAATCAGCAGAGCCACGCTAAGAAAAAAGTCATGAGGGCTACAATCACTGGTGGTCTTAGGGCTGGGGCTGCCCAAGCCATTTGGAGATCACATCACACCACAGATTGCCCTAGATGCTGGGTATTGAGTTATAGGACTTAATGTTTGCCTTGCTGTGTTTCAGTGTGCTTTGGTCCTATTGCTTTCTATTCTCATTCTTCCCTTTTAGAAGAGGAATTTCTACCCTGTGCCACTGTACATCCACAGTGCTTACCTTTTGCTTGACTTTATAGGGGCTCACAGCTTAGTTTGCCTTAAAGCTCAGAGGGGACTTTGGACTCTTCATCAACATCGAGACTATTACAGCTTCAGCAACTCTTAGAGATGAACCGAATAGATTTTTCAAAAAGGGCATGGGTCTTTTAGTGGCTAGGGGTAGAATGTTTGGTTTGGATGAACATATTCTCTAAGAGCCTCATGTGCTTATAGGTGGGCTTCTGGAAGATGGCTGGATTGTCGGGGCTCATAGCTGGAGGAGAAACAGGGCTGTGCAGAGGCTGTGTGGGGCTGCTGAGCTTTCTCCAGGGACCACAGAAGCAGCCCGACTGACCTATCTGTCCTTTAGAGAGGGCATCACGGGCCTTGCCATTGGCTCTAGGAGCCACAGTGCTCCATGCCAGTGAGCCTTAGCAGACGTGGTATCTAGGCTGCTTGGGCAACCTGGCAAGCCACTTGCTTCTTGGGGCCCTGGTGACTCCAAGTGTCATGTGGGGCCAAAAGCAGTTTTCCATCCCCATGGAGAGCTACCTCCTTCCCTCATTCACAGATGAATTACTTGCCCAAGATAACAACCAAGAACTGAGCAGATCCTTGTTCCTTTAATGCATGTATGAGTCTAGGCAGAGCACACATGTCCACAGCACCCAGGACAGGTCTGGACACAGGAGAGGGTTTCGTTCAGGGCAGGATGAATGAGTCACATGGTCTATGAGCTCCCCAGGTAGCACAGAACAGTGGCCATCTTGGTGTGCCCTTTGCCTTGCAAGTGACAGCTGGGCCAGTGAGTGGCATGGTACCCAGAGTGTTTCCATGCAGTACCTACCTGGCACCCTAGGTGGCCAAAAGCAGGGGAGAGGTATGTGTGGTACAGCTGGATGATGTCTGAGGAGCCTTGTGCTAGTGCCCTGTGCTGCTGCTCGCTCCTAGGGCCCCTGCCAGGCCACGTCCCTTGAGGACTTGGAAACTTAGAAACCTCTTTCCTTCCTGCTTCAGGCCTGGACCTGGGTCCAGGATGCAGCCACCTTGAACACCACCTGCTGCAGTCCCTCGCCTCCCCCAACAAATGCCATTACTACCATTGCCAGTCTCACCATATTCATGATGGTCAGCACGTAGTTCTCCACCTGCGGCTGCCCATGGTATTCCACCATTTTAGTGTCAGCCACCACCAAGGTTTCTACCCATTTCTCCTTGCTGACCGAGCCGGGGTACAAACGCTTCTGTCGCTGTTGCTTCCCTGGTTGTGGCTGCTCCAGGTCCTCTTGTTGACGCTCCAGCTCTGGGGACACTAAGGGCCCCAGTGGGCTGGGGTTAGCTGGTCCAGGGCCCATGTCCCCAGGGCCTTTCCTGAGTAAACTGTCTTTGGCATAGTGCAAACAGAACCAATCACAAGGGAGAGGCCCTATTCCTTTCCCGGGGCTGCCCCAGAGTGTGCCTATGGCCCTGGTCTCATCATGTCCCTTCTCTGATCCTGATTTCCGGGGTTACTCCTAGAAATAGGATTAGCTGATATGCTTCCACAGTGACCTTGTCTACATGAGGTCCTGTCTCCTTGAATTTCTCTCCCTGATACCACATGCAGACTGCTGGTCTACTCTCTATCCCAAGAGGACCAAGACTCAAACTGGCTGACCCCACTGAGGGTCCACTGTCCTGAGGAAGCAAATCCATGAAGCAGGGGAAATAGGCTGAAAGGTATGTCTGAGTGGACATCTCTTCGGGCGAACAGAGTCCCTAAGTGGTGGGCAGCTTGGGCTTAGTGTCAGCCTAGCAGTCCTCAGACTCCACCAGCCCTCAGCACTTGGCTCCTTTCTTGGCCTGGCTGGCACTATGGCCACTCTGCAGAGGGGGACCTATGTACTGTGCTCTAGGTCCCTAGTGACAGAACAAGTTGTTCTGGTCCCAGAATGGGGAGGGTCTAGCCAAGGGTTCTGCTGGGGCTGGTCGGGACACTTGAAGAATAGTGGTTGGCACAGCCAGAGATGCCACAGCCATATGGTGAGGAAGAGGAGACTGGGGCTGGCAGGTCAGGCCAGGCCCAGGGGCATCTAAAGGCCCAGACTATGGCGACATGTCTGCCTGTCCTTCGTGNGAGGATGTTGCAAGAGGCTTCCAGAGAGGCCTTCTAAGTCTCTAGGCCCTCTGGTGCCACAAGCTACTAGAGGGATGAGCATACCTTGTACTCCACAGGTGCGTGAAGCCTGGTTGTCACCTTGTGCTGCCCACCTCTCAGGGCTCTGGCGCTTGTACACCACATGGGGCCATGCATGGCCAGGCTGGTCTGGAGCTCCGTCCAGGGGCTCAATGAAGTAGTCCTCGTCGGACAGCCAGAAAACTCCTTTCTGAAGAAGTAGCAGCAGGGTCATCCAGGGAGGGCTGGTGCCTGGCTGTCCTTCCCACCACCCCAGAGAGCCATTCTGCCCAGCTGAGCCCTCCCTGTGCCTGCCACAGATAGGCACAGCACTTCCCCTCCCTCTGGGACTTTGTCTACACTTTGTCCCCTGGCAAAATGTCATTCTCTGCCCTCTATACAACCAGAGACTTTGCAGTGGAGTTCAGAGACCCTCTCTTAGGATGCTGTGTCCCACTCCATGGGGAGGTAGAAATGGTCTGCACCTAAATCTGGGGACAATGGTTCCTGCAGAGTCCACACAATGTCTCCAGCCCAGCAGCCCATGCCAGGCCTTCAGGCTACTTTGCTTCTCCAGCCACCATGCTCTCCCCAGATGGTCAGACCTTCTCATCTGCCCTTGGCCTCCCTGATGTAGTGGTCAGTCCACAAGCAGCTCTGCCCACATCCAAGCCACTGAGATGTCCATGGCCAACAGGGCAGCCTACTCCCTGGGGCCAGGGCTGGCTAGAGACAGGAAACAGACTTGGCATGTCCACCCAGAAAAGAGAGGGAATGGGAAGCATCCTAAGGAGCCCACCTTCCCAGGATGTTCAGGACCCCAACAGGGATGACGGTGTCACCTTCCTCCGATATCCCCTCTCTAGTACCAAATCTACCCTTGTTGGGTCACACAGACCCAAGGAGCTTGGAGGGCAGGACTGTGCCATCCACACTGAGGACTGAGACCCAGTGTGAATGCAGTCTCTAGTCTTGGATGACCAGGGACCTTGGGCAAGTTCCTCTCTGAGCAGTTCTCTTATCTATAAAACTGGAACCATGCGTGACATGCACAGATGCTGTCCAGGCTCCCTGAGGTGTTACTGAGCAGGCACAGACTCTGTGCATGAGAAGGAACAGTGGGTGGCCAAGAGTGTGTGCCTATCCCTACTGCTCCACACCTCACCCTCAGAGGTGGGAGCACAGCATTGGGCACAAAGCAGGTACAGAATGGGGCCCAGTGGCAACATTAGCAGGGGTGGCTCCCATACCTGCAACAGGGGAAGCAATTAGGGTGCAAGGCCCAGACACTGAGGCTGGCTTTCCCCAGAGGGCTGGTCTGGGTGGAGGGGCTGAGGGACCTGAAGACCCCTGCAGAGCTGTTAAAGAGCAAGGGAAGGGTCACGGTTTATATCTAGATGTCCCTCAAAAGCCCTGAGTGCTCAGAGATGAGGCTTGTGAAAGACGACTGGATGGCAGGCTTACAGCTGGCTTGCAGTTATGAGGTGGGGCCTGGCCTGGGTCTGTCTTCCTTCCCAGCGACACCCTTTGCTCTCTCTGCCCCTGGGCTGAGCCTGCCATATGGTATGCAGCATGCCCCTCTGCCACCATTTCTTCTTTGGAGCCTGTAGACCATGGACTAAAACATGAGTCAGGATAAATCTTTCTTTTAAGAGTCATGGGTGCCAGGGACGGTGTTTCAGTGATGAGGAACTAAGACAGGGTCTGGTCCAGGGAAGACCAAGGAGGAGCAGTCCCAGCTGACACCAAACCAAGAGGGCCACAGACAGTGACGTTCTAGGTGGGGCCTATAGCATCAGTGCTGCCTGGGACAGCCTCAGAAGGGCAGGGGCCAGGCCCCACCCACACCAGCTTGTCAAAACCCAAGAGTGATCCTGGCTCAGGTAAAACTTTGGATCCTGCTGTTGTAGTGAACAACAGGCCTTATGTTGTCACTTCTATTAAGGAGACCAATAGAGGAAGACACAGTGGGTAACCAAATCACTAGGCCAGGCAGGGTTACTGGTACTCACCAAGCCATCACAGGCACTGATGGCAGCATGGCCACCCTCAAGCTGTAGGTCCCGCACATGGCCCAGCAGGTGGCAGGCAGGTGTGTGGGGCCGGATATGTGCCTGGCCCAGGCCACCAGTGCGACGTGTCTCAAGCACAAAGCCTGGTGCCAGCAGCCACGCATTGGTGGAGAGGTTGAAGCGCAGCTCCCTCCCGCGGTAGTGCAGCTGAAAGAAGGTGGGTGTAGTGTGGGGTGCAGGCCCCAAACCTGAATCCAAATCTGGTGCTGCCCGCTTCTGCACTGTGTGTGGCCAGAGCTCGAAGGACAGGAAGGTGCCAGTAGCATCCACACGCACTGGGTGCACAATGTCCAAGGACGTCAGGCTGCCAGCTGCAGGCTCTGCTGGGAGAGAGAACCAGGACATGGGACCTGGGCTGTGAGGGCGTGGCCCTGAGCAAGGTTGCCTGAGCTCAGGTCCTGCTGTGCACCCACTAACTGCTATTTCATCTCTGGTAACTTCTCAGGTGCTCCACCATTCACCCCGGGACCCATTCAAGTGGCAGGTCCCAGCACTTTGGCTTTTGATCTGACAACCAAGGTCCTCCTCAGTTCAGAAACTGCAGCTGTGCCCGTCTCATTAGAGTGACACAGTTCTGCAGGAGCCCTCAGGAGGGGAGGCGAAGGCACTAGCCTCGCCTCCAGCTATGCATCCCTGTGCTCAGCCGTGGCCTGGGCAAGAATTCTAGACAGCCGAGACAGGTTCATGCTTCTCGGGGTGGCACCGCCATTCCTGCCCTGAGCACTCTTCCTGGTTTCTCAGGGGTTAACTTCACCTGCTTCCCTGGCTTCCCAGCTTCCTTCTCAGTGAGATGAAACACTGGCACTCCCACCCCCAGCACTCTAACATACATTTTCATTATGTTTTCTACCTCTCCTCCCAGTATAAACCCTAGAAAGGTAAAGATCTTTATATTCTTTGCTCATGATTTTAAGTGTTGTAGGTGGAGGTATTTGTCGACTGATTCTGCAGAATGGAGACAATAATAGAACTTACTCCTGGAGCTGTGAGGAGTGGATCAACTGAGTCTGCCACACAGCACCTGGCCTGCTGATTGAGCCTGAGCCTGGAGGCCAAGATAATGCTTATAATCACAACTATAAAACCTGCTGTCACCTGCCTGAGGGTGCTGCAGGTGTCTCCAGGCCTCCCAGGATTGGCAGATAGAGAATGATGACGGGGGTGGGGTGGGGATGGGGGTGTGGGGGTGGGATTCGCAGATTTCTGAACCTACTGCTTCAAAGGAGCAGCTCTGGTTTCTTTTAGAGCCAAGAGCTAGCTGGCCAGCTGCTTTGGCCCACAGCCTGTAACCTCAACTTATTCTGGAGGCTGCAGGAGGAGGTTTGCAAGTTTGAGACCAGCCTAAGCAATTTAGCAGTACTGTCTCAAAATTAAATAAAAAGGGCTCTAGGGATGTAGCTCAGTGGTAGAGCTTCTCAGTACCAAAAAGAAAAAAATAAAAAATAAAAAAAAGTGGAGCGTGAAATTATGTGGTCTTTTACTAATTCACTAAATAAGACCTAATGAGAAACTTGGCAACTATGATAATTTTGAAGTATTGATGAGTGTGAGCTCTGAGTTACCTGCAACTGTAATGAGAGGAGGTTTTGGTTTTTCCCTCCTGGTAGCAAAGTCACAGATGCTGCTAATGCTATGCAGACTTGTTGGTAATATTCGTAATTGAAGAAAATAATGAGTTTTACTTGGAGATTAGAAAGATTGGTGCCAGGGATCACTGTTTCAGACCAGCCTGAACTACATCATGAGAGCTGGTCTTGAAAGAAAGAAAAGAAAAGAAAAGAAAAGAAAAGAGAAGAGAAAGAAAGGAAGGAAAAGGAAAGAAGGAAGGAAAAAGGAAAAATTAGAGATGTAATGTTTTTGAATTCAAGTTTATAGATTTCCGAAAGTCAAGGCCCCTTAGGTTATAGACACCAGGTTGAGATGCCTACAGTAAGAGCACCAGACCTGTGATGGTAAAGCTTTTGGAGCTTCTACCAATACACACAGCTTGCTGTGGCACATGTGCCGTAGCTTCGCTCCACTATGACCTAGACTGTCTCCCAGGTAATGAAAGCAAAGGAAGGAAGACTCAGAGGTGGAGAGACAGGTCTGAAGGCACACTCTGAGCTTGGCAGGGCTGACACTTGAGGGCACATTTTCTGAATGGTTTTGTCTCTTCAGTAATATTCCTCTATTTTCTTAGCAGTCTATCTGAGGGAGGGCCTCAGTTTCCTCTCCATTAATGGGAAGAAGTTAGATTAGATCAAATTATTAAAGCTTCTTTCGCCACCATCTCTAATCTTAGAAAGAATCTTATGTGGACATCTACACGCACTAGAGGAGGGTTGTTTTGGAGGCATGTAGGGCAGTCGTGGCCCAGGCTCCTGTCCTGTTTCCCTTTGCAGCCCCCAGGCTGAGAAGTGGTCAGAAAACTCACCAATCTGAGGTTTCTCCCAGCCCCAGGTTTCTCAAGGACCTGCCAGGTTTATGCCTAGCTCTTGGATCCTGGCCACTCACGAAAAGGACTTTGCAGACCCACAGGAAGCCTAGTGCCCTGCAGATGTCCCACCAGGACGGCTGCCTGCCAGAGCTGGAAGGGAGGCTGGGCTGAGGCTGGAGGCCCTCCTCAGTCACACTGCAGAGCCAAACTCATCCTCTCCTGTGTCACGGGTATGGAGAGCACTTTGCACATGCCGGCCATGTGTCTGCTACTGCAGGTGTCACGCAACCCACAGATGCTCTGGAGGGCAGGCCCCAAACAGCCTTCTGTGGGAGTCCCTGGCACGTGGGCTGGGAAGACTGGCCTGTGACTCTGAGCAAGTGTTTCCATCAGCGAACTTTAGGGAGGCGAGTACAAAGATTTTCCAGACTTCCTGGACAAGAATGTCTTTAAAAAACGTCCCAGGCCCCATCCAGGCTCACTGACTCAGCAGCGCCAGGAAACAGGAGTAGGAAGCTGTGTTTTTATCAGTAGCCTGGGGGAACTCTGACCAAGAAGCAATTTAGGAAATCTTCCCTCTGAGTGAACTTGGCTGCCCAGGAGTGATACCTAAAGAGCTTTGAAAAAGTGCAGGCACCCAGGCCCCAGCCCAGAGATTCTGATTTTACAGACCTAAGGCCATGGCCCCCAGGACCTCAAATCTCTGCAGTTTTCCTAAGCCACAGGGATTCTGAGGGAAGATGCTAGGCTTAGTGAGTTAAGCTGACTTAATGTCCTTGACCCTCAGTAAGGCATTTGGGACTAGAACTCTACATCCGCAGCCTGCAGACTTGATTTTGTTTTAGTCAGCTTTGGCTGGGGAAAATGTTGAAGAACTTTTTCTTTTTTATCTTTTTAAGACAGGGCTCCACTACACAATTCAGGCTGGACTGGAACTCACTTTGTAGCCCCGGCTGACCTCGCATTTGCAGCAATCCTCCTGCCTTAGCCTCCCAAGTGATGGAGTTGTAGGAATGCGCCATAATGCCCGGCTTGTAATCAGTTGCCTGTGTCCAAGAATCCCCCCCCCCTTTTTTTTTTTACAAATATCTCAATTTTCAGCTTTTTAAAAAAAAAATAAAAGTGCATTATCTATCCATATCAGGCTTAAATTTCTACCTGGCAGAAGTAGCTGGGGAGGAAGAGTGGGTCCCTCTTAGAGGCGCCTGTCTATTCCTTCTGCCTCAGTCTCACCACTCCATATCATCCCCAATACTGTGGCTGACTGTAGGTTGCCTGTGAACATCACATTTGTGTTTTCTTTCCCTCTGTAAGAACTAATTCTCTAACCAAAATGTGGATGAGAAGAAACAGACTAAGGGGCCCCATTTGCAAGACAAATTTTTCTCCTTATCAGCCTTGTTCACTCATTTGTTATAAAAGGCTGGTCCATTGGTATATGGTGTGTGGTCCTCAGCTAACTGTAGGGGCACCAGGTGTGCAAAACACCAGGAAAATGCAAAAGATGCCCTCAAAACAGGGAAGTGAGCATAGGGAATCTATGACCCCCACCCTGGCATGGTGCTGAGAAGGTCCATGCCCAGGGAAGAGATACATCATGCAGGGACTACAGTGAAAAGATGCCTCATCAGAGAAGGGAGATATTCCCTGATAGAGGGGACATTTCCAGCTCTGGAGACACAGCATGCATCTTGGGGTAAGAAGAGTGTGTCAGGGCCTCCAAGAAGTGGAGAAAACTAGAAAGAAGAGAAGCAGCAAGACATTAATTACTCTTGGCACAGACATGTTTTGTGAAATGAGACAATGAAGTGACATCATAATATGCTGTTGAGTGCATGGATTTTGAAGGCAGAAAGACCTGGGCTTGGGTCCCAAGTGGGCCACACAGCAGTTGTTTGAGCTCAGGCATGGCCCCCTCTCTGAGCCTCTGTCTCCTTATCTGCACGGAGAATACAAGCTAGAAAACAGAAAGGGGACAGCCTGAGTTGAGGGGTGAAAATGGCAGAGAATAAGATAACAGCAAATCTCTGAGTCTTTGATGAATAAATGTCACCAATAGTTCCCAGAACATAACCACAGCCAAGGCAGCTAAAGGCAAGATGGCATTGATGAAAGCCAGCCTTGAAGTCCCCATATAGAAGGACAGAAGTTGTTGGCACATGTCTAGGAACTTCAGTGTCCTCAAATAAAGGTCAGGGGCAAGGTATCTGCTGGGAAATGGCCTCAATAGCTTGAGAAACTGTCCTGGGGGAGGGACCCATGGATGTACAGTCCTAGTCCCAACCCCTGCTCTAGACCTTGGGCAAGATGGGAATTCTAGCTGAGTCATAAACAACAGCCCATCAAATTCAAAGCACAAATGGGCTTGGGTATAGCTCAGTGGTGCAATGCTTGCCTGGTAAGCACATGGTGGTGGGTTTGATCTCAGCACTACAGAAACAGAAGACCCATGAATAGGGCTAAGTAACACTATGCTGTGGGTCAATGACATAAGGATTGGTGTGCTGTGGAGCTGGAATGTCTTTAAATCCCAGCTCCACTACACACAGCTATACTATAAACTGTGAATATATAAATGTTTATGCAGTTGCTAGCACACAGAAAATGGGAGCCACATTATGACTGAACATTAGTAGGAGAAGTTCTAAATTGCTCTTAGCTATTTCATTTCTCTTTTCTTCTTTTTTCTTTCACATTCCAGGCAAGTGCTCTATCTCTGAGCTACATCCTCAGCCCCTTAGGGATTTATCTATAAACTTGTTTCATCTGTTTAGTTAAAAAAAAAAAAATACTTATAGGAGGTCATGACTTTGTTATTTTCTTGTTTTGTTCTGAGTTATTTTTATAATGAACTTGTGTTGTTTTGTCATTACAATATTTTTTAAAAGGGGAAAAGTGAATTAATTTAACAATGGTCTCAGGGCTGCTTGTAGTAGATCCTGGTGGGGACTTTGGTGCCTGAAACCAGTACAGTGTTGGTGAAGCCGGATTGCAGGTTCCAGCCCACTTTGCATGTATGCAGTGCCTACAGGGCTACAAGCTACCTTGGCTGGCAAGCTCTGGAGCCACTTGGGAGCCTCTCAGACAGCTGCCAATTTTTTTGTGGCTCAATCTGTCCTGTTGCATCTGCTCTGATGGGACTGAGCTCTCCTCACACTGTTAAATACTTTAAATATCACCCCTGGGTGACAAGCTGTCACTGTGGGGCTTCTACCTGAGAACCCCCAACAATGTGTTTACCTCACCTCCCTATCAAGAGCCTGAGCTAAAATTCAGCCTTCGAATGACCTGCAGCACATGCTAAGGGGAAAAATAAGCAGAAGGAAGAGGTGGAGCCATTCTGTGAGTGAGCCTCTTCCTGGGTATTCAGTGTCTGTCCCCACAAGCAGCACAGCTTGTGGGGGGAGACAGGGAGTCCCAGCAGTCCTGCAAGTCCCTGGTGAAGAAACAAGTCGACAGCCTTCTCCTAAAAGCAAGCCCAGGAAATGCTCCTTGGCCAGTGAAGGGGACCCTTTGGGGCAAGATGTAGGCTCAGAAGAAAAGGTCACAGCCCCAGCCAGATCAGAGATCTGGAGTAAGAAGGATGGAAGAGGCCCCATGCAGCACTCCTACTGGGGACAACAGTGGCACGTGGGACAGTGCTTAGTGCCCAGCTCACTGGACGCCTTCACTTGCAGACAGAGGTCCAGGTTGCAAGACTCTCCACGGATCCCTAATCCTTTGTATTAATCTTCTGTCCGGAAGATTAATACAAACCGTGTCCTGGGTGAAGTAATTGACATCCAGGATCTCAGTTCTCACGCGAATCCCACGAGGTTGGACTACTCCCCCCCACCCCCACTTCCCACGGCTGTCAGGGGCTTGGACCCACTTCTGGCTGGGGCGAGGTCCCAGGGGACACTTTCTGCAGCTCAGCTCATTTGGCTCATCTTTGTCCAGTCTAAGTGGAGACAAGCAGCTTCTACACGCGGTCGGCTCAGGGTCTAGCCTTAACCCAGATGTAGCTCCTGAGTCGCTTCTTTGCAACTAGCCCCCGTGAAGGTCCGTTCTGCGCTGTCTTCGGGCGCCTTTAGGAACTTGAGCTGCTACTAGGGTTGGGTGCTGCTCAGTGTCGCCCCCAGCATCCCACGTCCGGCTGCGGGACCAGACCTCGCGCCCGCTAGGATCCGGCCAAGTGCCGCACACCCGGATGCATTTCCCCCGGGGGCAGTCCAGTTCCCAACCAGCCTTGCACAGAGAAGCCTCTCGCCCCCAGCCCCGCTTCCAGGCACACCAAGACAGCGGGAGCGGGGCTGTCAGAACCTGGGAAGGACCCTGGAGCCTTCACTTTAGCAGGCAGAGGGAGGAAGTGTTGGGGACCCGCGCCCTGGCTGCTGCACTACGGGGAGCGGCTGGACCCTCACTGGAGGAAGGCGCTCCCGGCACGTTCCTGGAAACCTAGGACTCTAGGTAAAGAGGGAGGATAGCGAGTTCGAGTTGTACCGGGTTTCTTAGTGACTCAGTGAGACCCAGTCTCAAACAAGGGTCTGAAACAAGGGCTGGGGGCGAAGCTCCGTCTGGAGACCACCGGTTCGTCCCTGCCGCTGGGAGGCGCTGGGCCAGGGAGCTATAGGGGAGGAGACGCGCAGCGCAGCCCGGTGGGAAGCGGGGGCTCGTCCGGCAGGACGGGTGACGGCGACGTGGGGTCCCGAAGAGCGGCCACCCACCTGGTGCGGGCCTGGGGGCGCCAAGCGCCAGTGCACAGAGCAGGAGCAGCAGCAGGCAGAACAGCGGCACGCGGCCAAGGAGGCTGGGATAGCCGCGCATGGCAGGGTGCACGGGGGCGACGGTCTCTAGCGCAGCTGCGGTGTCCGGCGACAAGGGCAGTATGGTGTGCAACCAAGGCCAGCTGCGAAGCTAAGAGACTGAGCAAGGACTAGAGAAAGAAGAAAGGAAGAAAGAAAGAAAGAAGGGGGCGCGCGGGGCCGCCTCGGCCCCGCCCCATGCCCCCCGCTTGCTCCTATCTCAGTGGCTAAGCTTCGCTCCGCCCCCACGAGCTCCTGTCCCTGCCCAGTAGCGACTCGCCCGCCCCATCCG
>NDGM011177358.1:0-10698 GCA_002564305.1 Octomys mimax | reverse complement strand
AACTGTCCTATTAATCGGTTTTGAAACTGTCTCATTGCTATTTGTTTCTCAATAAAATAAAAAGAGAGAGAGAAAGAGAATGGCATGGTGGCACATTCCTGTAATCTCAGTGCTTGGGGGGATGAAAAGAGGAAAATCACTGAGTTGGATCTATGTAGTGAGATCCTGTAGACCCTGTGCCAAATACATTTAAAAAAAGCTTCAGTTCATTCTTGTGTGGTCTCCTGTGACTGAGAAGTACCTTTCACAAGGCCACACCTCCATATTCAACTGCAGCAAAAGAAACTATCTAATTTCAGAGCCAGGAGAAACACTTGGTATTAGAATGAAATTAAAAGGTGACTAAGGCCTCCCAAGGTCACTTGTTTATATCCAGTACAATGCAGAAATACGGAAACATACATTTAAAATTTTTAATTGACATTTAAAAATTGTACATGATTATGGGTTGTCATGTGATATGTCCATTCCTGTATACACTGTAGTCAACTCAAATCAGGACAAGCATCTCCAGCTCCTTAGTTTTTATTTAGCTCCCATCTTGGTTGAATCATTTTTTGGTAGTGATAAAGTCATCCTTATAAATTCCAGTACTTTATTTTATTTAGTTTAATTCTAAGCATCCTTTTTCCCATTGCCTAATTTGTATATTTCTGATCCAAAGTGTTATTTTTAAATTATAAATGTAACATGGGATGTATATATATAGTATATAATAAGTTATGTAAAATAGCAAAATGTAGGATATCATATAGCATAATTAAAAGAAAATGAAGAATATTATCATCTGATAAATTTGCAAAGCAGTTTTTTATTATTTATTTATTTGGCACAGGGTCTCACTATGCAGCTCAGACTCATAGTGATCCTCCTGTCTCAGCCTCCCCAGCACTGGGATTGCAGGCATGCACCACCATGCCCAGTCTTGGTGGCTGGCACAGCAGGCACAGCACGTGATACCAGGGTTCAAACCTGGTCCTTGCACTTGCTAGATAGGTGCTTAGATTGCTGAGCTATCTCCTCAGCCCCTTGGCTGATTTTTTAAGAGAACCCAGTGTTGTATATGGTGAGACACAAGGCACTGCCAGGGGAACTGAGTCTGGTTGCTCTGTAATCCGAGGAAGGCTGGCTACCTGCCTCTTACAGCAAGATGTGGTTGAGGAAATACAAGAATAAGATGCTTAATTTGAAGAAGACAAAACAAAGATTGTTGATGGATGATTTTCCTGTCCCATTTGTAGGGCTGAACTGCAAAGCACCTAGAAAATGGAAGTTAAACTCGTATATAATTGAGCATTATATGTAATGCATATATCTACATTTTTTCTAACCACAATTTCTTAATTTTTATCAATAAGTGATTAATCATTATCAAATATGCAATTCATAGTGATTATTACTGTATATTTTAGGTATTTTCTGTGTCTGAAGAAACTGTTAAATTATCAGCTGTCATCTTCATTTTACTTCCTTATAAGGAAAAATTAAAATTTTGGAATTAACATGAATTAGAATGTTAAACTAAGAAGTCTTTTAGGTAAACATAAAAGACCCAAGGAGCCCATTGGTGAAAGTTGAAAAAACACAGGGCTTCCCCAACTGAATTCTTGAAGTCTTTAAAGTAAGATAAATGAATCAAAAAGTTGGCAGAATATTTCTTGTTCTATCACTTGCCTTCTGCAGCAAATAGTACTGAAGTTCCTTGACTCCATTTCCTAAGGTATGAATTTTATTAAAAATATTAAGCTACAGTTTAACACCATATATCTTGTACAACTCATCAAAATGAAGACATACTAATATTAGCATAACGCTGAAATGAATTATAATAAGAAGAGTGGGTCCCCTGAAAAGTTATTACTTTTTCTGGTGGAAAGATGTAGAATAGGTTTGCAATCAGAAATCGACTACTTTAAATTCTGTACTTGGCTACTCTGCACCACTTGATTTTGAGTAACTGCTTAATTTTGATTAGTCTCACTTAATGTCTAGGTCACAAGATGTCCTGAAAATTAATTTAATGCCTTTTGTATAACGAACAGTGTTCTAAAAAATGTTGTTGTTGAAGAGGTAATTACATGTAGATATAAATTACTTTTTATCTTAGATTGTAGACTGAACTTGCCACCACCCCTTCTCTTCTCCCCTAATGAATGTGTTGATGACACAACTTTCAACCCCTCAGAACAACTTCCTTGTCTTAAGTTGAAAATTCAGTGCTTGGCATCATAGGTAGGAGAAGTTACTATCTAAACTTCTTGCCCTTCTTCCTTATTTACACGGATAGCAATTTCCATATTTGAATCTATTTTTGTATCTTATAAACAGAATGTTTCCATTATTCCCAACTTTACTTATAATCTATGATAAATTTAGATACTGAAGAGATTTGAAAGATGCTATATATATTATTCTTTCATTTACACTTTATAAATCTTCTCTCCCTTTTCTTCCTCTAAAGTTTCTGATTTATGATACTGTTTTGAACTTTAGTCCTTGAATATAATTCACCAAGATTAAAAAAAAATAACAACAATAATGGTATGGGGAAAGGTAAGATGAAGAAATACAAAAAGGAAGAGGAAGCAGTCAGAGAGGGCCAATATCATGGTGTGTTAGCTCTTACTAATAAGATCAGCCTACCTAAGAGGAAAAGACAATAAATGTCACCAACGAGCCTATGTAGTCTTCACTGATTGCTAAATTTTGTCTCTCTGTCTTTTTTTTTTTTTTTTTGGTGGAACCAGTGATTGAACTCAGGCCCTTGCACTTGCTTGGAAGTGTTTATTCCACTGAGCCATCTCGCCGACCCCTGAATTTTGTCTCTTGTTGGTCTTCATCCATGTGATTATCAGAGCTGGGAATATCTTTTGAATGACTGTCATGACTGCCTTAAAAGTAATGTCTTTAGAGAACTAACAATTTTTTTGGAGGGAGGGGGCTGGTTAAAAAGCAGTGTTTGGGCTGGGGAGATGGCTCAGTAGAATAAGCACTTGCCTGGCAAGTGCAAGGGCCTGAGTTCAATCTCTGGTTCTGCTGGGGAAAAAAAAAAGAGCAGTGTTGACTGGCTCCTGGGAAATTTCAGTCACATTCACAAGCAAGAAAATAATGGCCTTTAAAAATAGAGAAGAGGAAAGGTTTTTGGAAAGTGGGTTTAATTTCCCACCTCTGCCACTTGTTAGTTAGGCAGCCTTGAGTCACCTTTTTGTTTATTTGAAATTCCCTCACTTTATTCTGCAAAATGTATGTAATGACAGATGATGTCATACTTTTAGGAATTCAAACTTGTCATTCAAAGAAAAATATCCCACAAGTTACATAAAATCTTGTGAGTTCAACAAAGACATTTGACATTTCCTCTTTTCTCCGGCCCTACTCCTCATCAAGGAGAGAAAAGTCAGGTGTGCTGGTGCACACTGTAGTCCCTGCACTCAGAAGGCTGAAGCAGGAAGAGAGTGCAAGGCCAACGGGGGCAACACATTGGGACTCTGCCTCCAATAGGTAAGTAAGTAAATAACAAAACAAAAATAACAGCAAAGAAATTCTTTCCCTACTCTTTTGTTGTTGATAGCAGTCACTAATTTAATGAACTAGATGCAGTCAATAGAAAGTGTAATAATCTAAGCCACCATGTTAGAAAGGGGAAAACCCAGTTATTCACAAAAATTCAAAATTAGAATACAAATTTTCCCTGTGTACCTATTTAGGTATGCTACTTTACTGTTTTTTAACGCAATATTAAAATTTAAAACCCTACTTCCTCACTTCTAGGATTTTAAAGTACTAGTTTGCAAATTACCTACCTGACTCATACTAGAATCTTAAAATTAGGAATTTTATCTTTTTGATTTTTTTTATTAAAGTCCCTATAAGCAAAAGGAGCAATGAATTCAGAACAAAACCCATCATACACCGCTCTTATGCACACTGTGTATATATTCTACTTATAAGCATTTATTTTCTCCCATATTTCATACAGCATTATAGTAGCTTAAAGGAATATACATAATCCAATATAATTATAAAAATATTTATTATGAGCAGGACAAGGAGAAACTGAGTAGGAAGAAAGAAGTGAGAAGAGAAGATGTACTTTTGCAAAAGAAACCTATTTGCACATGCCAGAGTGCACATTACTAATTGAATACCAAGGACATCACAAAGAAACTAATAAAAGATAGATTTAAAAACATTTTTAGTTTAAAACCACAGCAGGTATAAATAATCTCACACATATTTCAACATTTATCATATTATTAATCACATATAGAATTTTGTGTGAAAATCATTGAAAATAGTTTGGTAGGGAAACCTTGCTATGGGAAGTGGACCAAGAGATGGAGAGAGGGAAGAGAAGGGAGAAAGCCTTCTTTCTTTTTCTTGTAGATAAGACACAATCCTGACAGCCAACTTAAAGGAGGAGAGCTTTATTTGGGCTTACTGCCTGTAAAGCTGTTTCCTAGGCAGGGTGGCATGGCAGCAGAGCATGGCAGAGTAGACACAGCTCTGTGCAAAGCAGAGGCAGGATCAAGGGGAGAGGGAGAGGACCTTTACAGGCCATGTTCCCAGTGACGCCCTCTTCCCACCAGGCTTGACCTCGTGACATCACATTCAGCTATAAAGTCATCAGAGGGCCTATCCACTGATGATTATCATGCCTCTATGGTCCAGTCATAACCCAAATGTCCCTCCTACAAGTACAGGAGCCTTTAAAGAATGTCTGGATATAATCTGTGAAAGAGGGGAAGAGGAAATGGAAAGGATTAAGATGTGTTATGGACCAGTACCGATTTCCTACAATGTATGTGATCAGTAGGCACTGCAAACACATGCTAAGACATATTTTAAATTTTTAAAAATTGATTTCTAGCATATAAAATTCAAGCAGTATTGTCAACTTTTGAACACTGAAAGTGGGAACAAGCTTATTTTATGATGAGGAATAACCTAAGTAAAAAATATGCAAACCAAATAAAGAATTAAAAGACTATATGAACAAAACAAAAACACATCACATCCAGTGAGCTGGAGCCTATTATTACATAAACCCTATGGAAATTCCTCACCCAAAATACTTGTCGCTGAGTAGGGCAGTGTTTGTCCTACCAGACTGCAAGCCTTTGAAACTTTGCCAGGTTTTATGCTTAGAAATCTGCTTTCCTTTGCACAATGCTCCTGTCACCCACAAAGACCTGAGCAAGGTTGCATCATTGATATTTTGTATTACTAGATTTGGAGGAGTTAACAATATTAAAGTATGATTCTTTTCTATCTTCGTCAAAATGATTGAGCTGGTAGAGTTTGTGGTCCCCATCTCCAGATCTAATCATTTAGGGCATTTCACTTGAGCCATGATAACTAACAATTTTTGGCTTATATAACTATTTGTGATGAATAAAAAAACCAGTGACACATAAACACAAGGAGAAGCAAGACTGAGTGTGGGAAGAGACAAAAACAGAGGAAGACAGAGGAAGTTTTCAGAAGAAAGGGAGAGGAGGGAGAGTACATCCAGATATGAGAACAGAACAAGTCATCAACTGAAGTTGCAAAGGATGCTGGGAAGAACAAACCACAAACCATTTCTGGCTTTCTACTGCGACTTGGTAACCATGTGTCTGAGGCCTAACTGCTGAATTCACCCTTGGCTACCAGGAGAATCTCATAACCTTCTAACAAAGTCCATTCTGATTCAAAGAAGTGGAGGTATAATGGTATAAGTTTAAAAAGTTGTAGTTTTTACGGGTATGCATTTAAAGATTTTTAAAAAGATGTACATTCTTAATCTAAGTGAAGTGAGGTTTCTTAATATCTAATGATCCATGAGAATAGGAAGACAGGGAAAATTATGCAGGGAAATATGCATTAGTAAATAGAAATAAGAAAGAAAGGAAACAGTCAATAAACATCAAAGGAAATCACAGGAAAAGATAAAATTTTAAGCCCATTAACTAAGGAGAAAAAAACCCAGAGTAATATGGTTGCAACAAAAAGAGAGAAGAAAAATCCAAAAAGCAATAACAACACAATCCCAAACAAAGTACTACCCCCATGAAAGTAGAAGTAAAAGCATCAGAATAGGTTTAAATAAGGAAGTATGTAGTTTCCAACTCTTATGTCAAATTATTTTTATACCTCTGAACATACCAAATTATTTCTAGAGTATGAATATTTTTGTCTCAGAACAAGTAGTAGTTTACATTGTTTTTACACAAAAGACTTGAGACAGCCTGTAAGGGTAAGCCAGCTTTTCTTTTTTGAGGGGATTTTTATCCTTCTTTGTTCTGCATCTTGGTTTTCAGAATTAGAGCAAGGAAATGCCCATTGTCATTTACTTCAGCATACTCTGTTGGCCAATGCAGAAGCAAATTTGGGCAGGTAATAGCTTTCATAAATCATAATGACTGACATAGTGAAAGAATCTTTCAATTTATAGTTCTTTAAAATATATTAATATAAGCCTCTCAATGGAGAATTGAAAACAACAAATTCAATTCAGGTAAAAGAATGAAATAAAAGTACACTCAGCTATATTAAGGTTTCTTCTATGAAACTCTGTTTGTAATTTGAATGGACAGTAAGTTGAGAATATCTAATTCTGCACGGAGGAAATCTAAGACTTCTCTGGCAACTCTATCTTCTTGGCTTAGTTAATAAAGGCAGAAGTTGGATTACTGGGAAAGGAGTGGCAAAAAAATCAATTCCTCAGATATAAAATGTTGCTCTTGAAAACATGTGGATTGTTATAGGAATTTTGCCCCTGTGGCTGCTAAAGTCTCCATCTTAACCTTGGCCCCATGTGATACTTGACTTTCTAACCCAGTTCTCCTGTACCTAGTCCATGCTTTTTGAAGAAGAGAGACCCTGCTCCTCTCCTATGCCCAAGAGCAGCTATCTTATCTACAAATCTACAGGGGTTGTGGAAGCGTAGCCTGATGAAGTGACCCATGGGAAGTTTTTTTTTCTTGCTGCTGGCAGTGTTTATGTCTGAAAATAAAGAAAGTAAAGAAGAAACAAGGGTTGCGAAGCTTTTTGTACCAAGATCTGTGAGAGTAAGTTTCAACAAATTAACCTGGAAAATTTGCTTTCTGGTCACATTTGATTTGAGAAGGTTCAGTAAATACTCACAGTGTTTTGATCTTTTCATTTTCCCTAGTATCTATCAGGAAAAGTAATATTGTAAGTTATGACTTAACACTCCTGTTATTTACAATCACACCTAGGCCTCCCCCATTGGAGGTAAAGTCAATCCTAAAAGGGGTGGCATAAGTGTTGAGGATGTGAATGAGAAACCTTGTGCTATGTTTTAATTGTGGCATGGTGGAACTAGGGTGGAACTGTCTAGGAAAGTGGAAAGCCTGGGAAAAGCAACCCCTCAGGTGTAAAGACTTGCTCTTGAAAACATGGGGATCATTGTAGTTACCTTGCTACCCTGCCCTCTAAAGTCTCCATCTTAACCTTAGCCCTAGCTGGAGAAGAACTACTTCCCTCAAGACCTCTTCTGTGCTTGTTGAAAAGAGAAACCCAGCTCTTTCACTCTGCTTGCAACAGCTATCTTATTAAACCTAATCTATGTGGGTTGTGAGAGCTTAACCTTGCCTTGCCTGTTCGGAATTTATGGGGAGTTTCTTACTCTTGGTGTCTGTGTCTGCCTGAAAAATAGCGTGGCAAGAGGCAGAAGAGAAACATGCGGGGAGAGTAACTGAGTGGAGAGAAGAACATGAAATGGACCACATCGTAAGTTTTGTGTAGAGGAGGATGGCAAGTCTGCCTCTTCCATCCTCGGCAGTCTTTTCACTAATGATGGCATCGGTCAGTAGTGCTGTTCGTTTTTGAGATAGAACCATAAAAGCAAGGTTACTTTGGGTTATATCTGAATTATGTCATGCAACTATTGGCCACAACAGCAATATTCATGCTTTCAGTGTGGACTTTTATTCCTTCTTTATATTTCCAATTATGACTTATTTTTTTTCTTAAAAGTTAGTGTCATATTATGTTTCCAAGGTACATGTCTCAGAACCATGCTGAACTGAACTTTTGTTGTCGTTAAGCTCTGGTTGCCCATGAAGCCTCAGATTTGAACTTACTGACATATTTATAAGCTTCTGTGATGCTGGGATCATAAATTTTCATGTGAATTTTCTCAGTATAAGAGCACATATCTTAATGTGACAGCACGTGTACACAGTCCCTGGGTTAGGATGGTTTAGTTGAAAGCTTTCAATCTTTACATGTGTTCAGTGGAAACCATATTTTGGATTTTGAATTTTTCCTGGGTGAGTGGGTCTCTTCCTGTGCTGATGATGTGTGGCGAGACCCTCTTCCCTAGTGGAGGCCTGGGGCAGTGATCCACAGTGAAGTCAGCTACAAGATCACAAGGCCAGGTGGCTGAGCATCTGTAGCATGAGGAGTGGCCACAGCTTGATGCTCTGTAGGTATGTTTAATAAAGTTTTGACTTACAATATTTTCATCTCATGATTGTGTTCACTGGGATGCTTCTCCCTCATAAAAGCTATGCATTCATTCATCAAGTGGTTATTTATTGAGCGTAACTCAAGTATCTCAACTCAGTAAGTGTTATTTGAATGAATTAACAAATGAATGGAGTATACAATAGTATACTGTGTGAATAAGAAGCAAAAAGAAAACACTCACCAGCAAGTACAGGCTGAAAGAAGAGACTTATTTTGGCATCTTTTGTTGGGTGAAACTCAAGTTGCTCTGGAAAGATTTTTGATGGCTAAGCAAGAACATTAAACAAATTAAATTCTCTCAAGCCTATTTACCCTATCCCCAGGCACATTTATGTCCCCTGGCATTTTACCTTATTTATTTTTATTTTTAAAGAGAATACAAAATAATAATAATAATAATAAAACATTAGAAAAGATACAGAATTTCACTAAACAATGCACAACAAATTTGATGTTTGTTGTATTAAATAGTGTTGTCTTCAAATTAGTTCCTTAGATTACAAGTTATATGCATACAAATTGGAAAAAAGTTATAAGAAATTTAAAAAAAGAAAAGAAAATTAAGCATTAACTGTTCCTTTTAAGAGAGCAGCAGAAATAAGTAGTACAATTATCCAAGCCATCCTGCATACACATATAAATATATCTCTTTCCCCTCCTCCCTTCCTCTCCTGTCTTCCTCAGCTCAGTATTTCCTTTCACAGGGAGTTCATTAAATAAAATAAGTTTCTAAGGGTTTCATAGATAAGGAGATTTATGAATTTTTAAATATTTAACTCTTCATTTTTGCGTAAGTTTTTCTCAATTATTGGATTCTAAAAGAGTTAAGTAGAATAAGCAATAATTAAAACTTAGCTACTATCTTTCTTATGTCCAAGTTTTTATAGTAAAAGAAAATCTCACCTCCACAGTGATTTCCAGTTTCCACAGGTACAATTCGCGAATGCATTTCATTCTGGATCACGGGACGTGCAAGCTGTAAATAAATTGTACTTATATGTTTCAGGAATTATTCACAGTGGAATAAGCATGGGAAGGCATAAAATAATAATTAAATAAGCTTACTTCCATAAAATGATTGTTTCTTTTCAGTTGAAATACTGTGTGTTTTGATGTATTGAAATGTCCCTCCCAAGTGATTTTAATGCTGCTTCCAATGGGATCTTAGGATATGATCTTATCTCTGTCCTGTACTAGGTTTTCCTTGAATTACTCACCTTGTGGCTTTTGTACTATACATGGTGTGAATCTAAGGTAGGACCTGGACTTCATAACTCTGGAAAAGGTAGCATTTCTCAGGGGTATTAAAGTCTTCCCTATCCGAGGGTCTTAGATACCACTTTTCTTGTCACTTCTCCTGCCCCTTTTAATCTTGGATATTCTGCCATGTGTCTAGACTTGCCGCGCCTGGGTGACACTAGCATAAGAGTCCAGCCCTTACCTGAGAACGTCTAGACTTAGTATCGAACCCTATGGGCATCAACCAGCTCTCCTCTCTTCGGCTTTTATTTCCCTCTTTAGTTTTGGAAATCTGGTGCTGTCTCTTTCTTCCCTTCAACATTAGCTATGCATTCGGAAATTTTTTAAAAATTCCACCTGAATTGTACAGGTGAATAAGTCAGGCAAAGGCATTCTACTGAGTTCTTTGTCACTTTCCTGGCATAACTGAGACCCCATTTACTAGCTATATACTGGAGTAAATGTGGGGATATTTCAGAGAGCTCAAGATCACCATATTTCAAATTTTCCTCTTTATTCTTACACATTTTGTTTAGAATCTGGATAATATGAAGTGAAATTAAGGCTGATGATGGGCTTTATCTATTAGTAGCAGAGCTCAGGATGTTTTCCTGTCATAGGCTGACAAGTTTTTCTGCCCCTTAGTGGCACTTGATATCAAGTTAATATTGTCACCTTTAGACCTGGTATCTATGCTACAACAAACTGTGAGGTTCGTTTTAGGGAATGCCACAGTAGGTCCTTCTACTTAGTGTTGAGTTTTTCAGCAGTGCAGTGAAGAGATAGGAAAGATAAAAGAAGCCTTTATTTATTCTAAAGACACCGAAAGGATCAAGAGCAGATGGGAAAATTCTCTGACCTGATACAAAGAAAGCCAAGACTTTTACGGACTTGCGCCAGGGCTGGAGTAAGAGGGTCAGTTTTTTTTTTTTTTAACATTTATTTATTTATTTTGTGTGTGTGTGTGTGTGTGTGTGTGTG